>SNQJ01S0002201.1:35159-79638 GCA_010110895.2 Picea sitchensis
CCTATATATACCAAGGAGACATTTTCATTTTGAATCATCTTGTACTTGAACATTTAAGTGGGGTAAAAGGAGGTTGCCCCCTCGAAGAGGCTTGTTATATGAAATTATCTCTGTTTCAAGGCGTTGAGTACTTTTCCTGAGGTTTTTCCATGCTATATTGATGTTTGGTTCTTAACAGATTCCATGGGCATATTGATGTTTCGTTCCATGCTATAAAATACTCACCTCATATCAGCACATCTAATCCTTGGATCAGAATTTCAAAATTTTAAGTTTGAAAAATTAGGTTTTCCTCATAAAACCCCAAGTTGTAGTTTCAAAATCAATTGCAGTATCAATTGCAGTTGTAGTATCAGTTGAGGTATCAACTGTAGTACCAGTTGCAGTCACCCTTGGATTTTTAAAAGGGTTTGTAATTATTTCCACTTCTACCAGATGGTGCCACTACCTGCAAATTCTATTAGATTTATGTATTCATATATGTTTAAATTGTTAATCTTTAAAGGGTGTTTGCAGGAGAAGGGATATATTTCCATAGATCTAGAAGGATTTCAAGATCCAACACATTCAGAGAAATAACGCAACCCATGTTTGATTATTCTGATATGTATCTATTTGTTGTGATATTATTTTGATCTAGGTTACATGTTGAAGCTATGACCATCATACTAACCTTTGGTCAAAATTAATGTCAAAGTATTAGATGGATTAAATTTGATATCATAGAGTTTATTCTCTAACCCAACTTTCTGTCAAGATATCATATTGTCTTAGTACATAATTTAGGTTGAAGAAATCACTTGTCATCTTGAGTGAAGGAGACTTGGAAGAAAATAAACACACTCATTCTTGAGGACAAGACTCCAAGTTCCAGGTTTGATTAATTAAGTTGATAGGATTCAAAGTTGCACATGACAAAGTTCATAACTACCCCATTACAAGTAAACACTATAGTTGACGTATTAGTCTTTGAAAAGTATTATGCTTGGTAGCATGTGAGCATATTGAGATAAATTCTTAATGTAATCATTTACAAGATACAACTAACATCTCCTCTAGGAGAAACTTCTTGTGTTGGTTCCAGGTTACCATGGATGAATGTTTGATCACAACACTAGAAGAGTGTTGATCTCATTTCATATTGTATTTTTTTACTTTTGATCTTTATTTCAGACAGGTCACAAGTGATATCTCTAAAGGAGCTACTGTGACAATTATTCATGCTATTGTTTTATTACTATTATCAAAAAAAAAATATTCTTCTTCTGTGTTGTTTTGTTGACCTTGGTTTAGTTTACAGGTGATAACCCTAAGGAAACTATAGTGAAGGTTACAAAAGACAAAATATTAGATGAGACATTAAGAAGACTATGTACATGACCATATACATTCATGTACCAAAGAATATGAAGAAGAAGTTATCTTTTGAGATCCAAAGTCTCTCATATATATATTGATTATAAGGAGCATAAGGCTCCAAATATGACCAAACATTAGAAATCACAAAATAATTAGTCAAAGGATAATGAAGCCACCTTGATGGGAACTAGAACTCGTTTGAAGTCTGACTCCACCTTTCATATTTAGACTTGGTAATCAACACCAAGTATACCCTATAAGAGATGATGAAGTCCTTGTAGACTCAGATGAAATTGAGAGTATGCCTGATCTCAGAAAGGATCAGATGAAGAGACATCTCCCAAGACTCGGAGATAGAGGCCATGAGAAGACTAGATTGTAGCTCAAAAACTACTAGGAGATATGAAATATCCTGGAAGATTCCCTTGTTTTAGTAACAGAGAATGAAGACAGTTAGAAATACTAGGATACAGATTCTTATGTGAGACTAAAAGAGAAGTCAGTATTGACTTCCAATATTGATCTATATAGATCAAGCATGTTGCAGATGTATAAAGCTTGATGTGTGTCAAGAGGATTCTTCCAGCAAGAGGGAGAAGACTATGAAGAGACACTTACTCCATTAATTGAAGAAATAGTTCCAGTATTCATGAAGACAACCAGCACAACCATGATTCATATATAGTATGAGATGCAGGGGGAGAAATCCCCATATTTAAAATTTAGTGGCATTTTATGCAGTGCATTAGTTGGGTCATGGAAACATGACTACAATCAATTATAGAATTACCTCCATGAAAAAATAAGAGCTACCTTCAATATAAATTATTGAGCCACTCTCAGTTTCAGATGAAGTTGTTTCCATGATGAAGTAGAGGAGTTACTTTCAGATTTTAGTAGTCACAGTGAAAATGGAACAACCACTCTAAGCTTCATAGCAACTGTAGGTACAGAGTCCCAGTTCTAGAAGGAACAGTTACATAAAGAGGAGAGGACATACTCTCAGGAAGTGAGACAAATAGTGCTTTGCAGAAAGCACATAGAGCTAGCACATGATTGTGCAGATTGAGTTGCAACTGAGAAAGTGTACCAGATTGGTATAATGTAATGTGAAAATTTGGTTTGAAGTTGAAGATAGAAAGACTCAGGTTTGCAAGTTGAAGAAGTATCTTTACAGGTTGGAGAAAACTCCTCGAGCTTGATATGGCAGAATCGATAGTTTCCTAATGAGCTTGGGATTTACCAAAAGTAAAGTTGATTCTAACGTTTACCTCAAGGCTATGAATGATGAGCCATTGATTTTGCTACTATATGTAGATGATGTATTCTTGACAAGGTGAAGAAAATATCATCACAGATTGTAAGAAGAAGATCGCTGGAGAATTTGAGATGAAAGACCTAGGCCTGATGCACTATTTCCTTGGTCTCGAAGTTTGGCAGAGACCAAAGATGACCTTCCTTAACCAAGGGAAGTATGCAGTTGAAATAATGAAAAGGTTTGACATGTTGAAATGTAAATCCATGTACACACCCATGGAAACAAAGTTGAATCTCCTGGTAGACGCCTCGTCAGAATTGTATGGTGCTACTCTGTACAAATGAATTATTGGTTCGGTGATGTATCTGACTAATACTAGTATAGATATATGTTTTTCCTTGAGTCAATATATAATAGAACCTAGACATGTTAACCTTGATGATGCAAAACATGTGATGAGATACCTTAGGGGTACGTTGGATTTTGGTCTCTTCTATACTAGAGATCATGACTTCAGATTGTATGGATATACTAATTTAGATTGAGCTGGAAGTGTTTCTGATAGAAAGAGAACTTCAAGATGTTGTTTTATTCTAGCGTCAGCCATTACTTCATGGTAGAGTAGGGAGAAATCCAAAATTTCACCTAGCACGGCAGAAGCAGAATACATTGTTGCATGTTCCACCAGTTGTGAAGCCATATGGCCTCAGATGTTGTTGACAGATCTATTTTATATGGATATGGAAGCCACCATGATCCTATGTGATAACCAAAGTTGCATAAATATTATCTGTTCCATGATGAGTCGAAGCACATAGAGATCCGGTTTCACTTCATTCGTGATAGGTGCAGAGAAGATCCATAAAGCTCCATTATTTTGGCATGGATGAACAAGCTTCTAATGTGTTTACCAAGCGTCTGTCTTGTGTAAAGTTTAAGTACTTTCGATACAAGCTTGGTTTATTCCAAAAGGAACTCTCACTAAAGGCGGATTAGTGTTGATGTCATCCTTGTGCTGAAGATTTCCACCCTAGTGTTGATGTTGATGATGCTCCAACCTTCGTGTTCTGATACTGTTGTTGTTGATGTTGTATCATCCTTGTGTTGTTATTGATGATGATGATGTATTATTTGTATACTAATCCATGTTGATGTAGATGATGATGATGCCACTTTAGCTTCTTGACAAAGATGATTATGATGATGCCACTTCAACTTCTTGCTGAAGATGATGATGATGATGGTATTTCATCTTTAATGTTTAAGATGATGATGTTACTTTATCCTCATGCTAAATATGTTGATGATATTAATGTAGCCTCACGCTAAAGATGATGATGATGTTAATTTAGCCTCATAATTATGAGGATGATGATGCTATTGATGATATTACTTTAGCGTCACGCTAAATATGATTATGATGTTACTTTAGTCTCATGTTGATGAGGATGATTATGCTATTCCAGATCCATGTTGTGAACGATGATGATGAGAAAAACTTCCGATGATTTATAGGATATGCCAGTTAGTGTTCTAGATATCGTTGATATTGCTACCCTCTCTCTCTCCTGATGATGTTGTAGAATACCCTTCTTGTTAAGGGGGAGTGTTGAGATATTGTAACTGCAAAGAGTGTTCTATGTATTATTGAGTCATTATTCATTAGATCAATCCCCTTTTGTGGATGGATCATGTCGGGAATTGTAATTGACCAAATACCCCTTTTTGGATTTTTCAAAGCCTAATTGTATTATGAAAATTAAGAATTGGGCCCCCGGGACTAATTAAAGTGGTTTTAAAAACTAAGAAGACAAGTCGGCCCTACCTAGTGAAGAGACAAATTTTCAGTACCTGTCATTTTATATAAATAAAAGAATTCAATGCCTCATTATCTCACTCATTGATTCACTCATCAAGTGCACAATTTTGGAGAGCTACATTTGGGAGAAGAAGGAAGAGATAGGTGCATTACTCAATGTTGGATATTTTCTAGTGTTTTGGTTTATTATCTTGGCATTGTATTGGCTATCTATATTGAGGAAGTTTTTGTTGCGTTTTTTTTTCCATCAGGGTTTCCCAGGATAAATGTTGTGTATATTGTGATTGTGTTTCTCTCAATGATCCTACCTATGTTATTGTTATCTATTAAATTGAAAAGAAACCTAATAATAGCTCAAAACTTAAAAGAAAACCCAACCAATCCTTTCCTATATTCTTCAAGATAAATACCTTCACCACCATAAACACCTAACACACAAAAGGGTTCTCACAAACCCTAGAAACCTAGCTCCCAAGACAAGTGCACACTTTTCCCAAGAACAAGTGTTTACTGAAATTTCCAAATGTGCACTTGTGTTATATTTCCTCAATGGGGAATTTACCTTTACTTATATTAGACTGAACCTATCAATAGTGGTGTGTATTGGCACAATAGGGCCAACTTCAATAACTCAAAATATAATTAATAATTACCATATTAATTATATTTTACATTTAGGTTGGTTCGAACTATACCCTTTACATTATAAACAGGGTTACAGGTAAGCCTCACTCTTGAACAATATAGCAAGGGATCGCATACACCCATTAGTGCTCAGTCACTAGGGCTACATCCATCTGTGCTTAGCCACAGGGATGTCCATATCTCTATCTCACTGTGTCTCACAAGAGAACCACACTCACTAGTGCTCAGCCATTAGGATCACGTTCATATGTGCTCATACACATGCACATCCAACTCAATAGATCTTCTTTATCATTGCATTACACAAGAGAGTCATCTAGAGTTCATCATATCAAATCTCTTCTCAGAGGAGGATAATACATCATTTAATTTGTGTCTCAAAACGATGCACCCAACTCATGGTTTTTCACATGTTCACCTGTGCTCAGCCATAGGCATGTCTAACTTAGCAGAACTTCTTTCTCACTGCGTTTCACAGAAGAATCATTTGGAGTATCATGTCAACTCTCTGCAAGAAGGAGGCCAACACAACATTCCAGTTCTATCTCAAATAGGAACCACACACCCAACTCAGGGGCTCTCTCTCAGTTCTGTGTCCTAAAGGATGTCTCACGCAACTATAATCATCAACACTCCCTCTCATCTAGAGAGGCATTCTCCATTAGGCCATGTCTCGCACAAAAGTACTCGAACTTTGTCTTCGTTGTAGTCATCAACACTACCTGTCATCTAGAGGTATTCTTCACCAAGCCTTTTTGGTCAATATGTCTGCAATCATCTCATGTGTAGGAAGGCACTGCACGTGTACTTCTTTCCTCTACATCATATATCTGAAAAATGATATTTTATCTCAACATGTTTCAATCTATCATGAAACATAGGGTTCTCAAAGAGCTTCACATAGTTCTGGTTATAATCATAGAATCCATCTCATGATCAAGTAAATCTATCAGAATCTTGTGAAGACAGATTGCTTTGCACACTCAATGCTATATACTCTACTTCTGTGGTACTCAAGGAAATAGAGATTTGTTTCCTGTTGCACCATGAAACCATGGAAAAATTCATGGTAAAACAAAAAATGCATGTGATCTTCTGGTCCACTATACTTTCTATCCATTCTACATATCCCTGCAAACTCAAGTCTACACTGGAGGCATATCTCAGGCCATATCTAACTATGCCTCATATATATCTCAATACATGTTTTGTTGTTGTCCAATGATTTTGTCTCGTCTGACTCATGAAATGGATAAGTACATTCACTGCATAGCATATATCATGTCTAGGTTTAACTGGATACATCATTGATCCAATCAGTTGTGGAACAAACCCATCTGAATCATCATTATCGATCTAGTCATGGATTTGCATTTAGTCATATTCAACTTCTTTAATATCCTCACTATATATTTTCCTTGACTCAAGAAAAGTCTCATTGGTCCTATGTCATACTTCTTGTCCCAGGAATTAGTGCATCATACCCAGATCCTTTATCTTGAAATAAAAATTCAAGTGTTTCTTGTATCCAACAACTCGACTTCCTGAATAAGTCATCAAAATCAGGCTCTTGTCAACAATGTAGTAATATAGATTTGGATCAGCAACACCTTTGTTGAAACCCAAACTCATCAAGACTCTATCTATATAATGTAGTTTCAAACTCATGGATGGTAGTATAGGTGGAAGTGTATTGGTCTTACTGGATCGAGTGTCTCATCATATACAACTCCCTCTGCTTGTGGGAATCCTCTGTCCATAGATCTTGGTTTGTATTTATCGACATTTCCATCAACTGCATGCTTGATTTTATAGATCCACTTGGAAGTCACCATAGACTTCCCTACTCATCTCAGAACAATGTATCATAGATCATTCTTTAAGATATATTGGTATTATTTTGTTATGGAATATTTCCATACATGTTCTCATGTTTCTTCTCCAAGATAGGGAGCCTCAGAATCAATGAAGTGGCTCATGGATGAAGGGTATCTCAAAAATATATTTTTCTTTCTCGGGATATCCCTTGAGGGACTTGTATGTTCCTTTGCCTTCTGTATATTTTTGTCGAGCCTAGGCATGCCTTTTATGCCCTACTGCAACATCTCTGGGCATATCAACTGGAGCAACTGGATCAAATGGAATGATGTTTGTCTCCCTTTGAACTGCTGAAGGGGGAGAAGGTATTGTCTCTTCCTTCTTTTAATTTTGTTTTGACTCCCTCTGAGTCAAGCAAATCTCTCTGAAGTCTGAAGGATGGATGCCTTCCTTTACTTGCTTGCTAGATATTTTATGTCTTCTTTACTAGCATAATAATCAATCAATAAAGTTTGGAATATCGTACCAGGGATAATGGTCCAAGTCATGAGGGCTCCCATACTAGAGATAATACCCTTCACTTATTAAGAATGAAATCAACTATAAATTTAATGATCAAACAATTTACCTGGATATGCAATCATGCTCAACTTTATATTTGTTTTAGAGGAAATACTTATCATCTCACTTATCTTGATATTTTTGAGTTGGGTCTAGTTCAAACTGAGCGGTGGAGGAATATTGTCTTCCTTTCTTCCTTGTTAGAAAATTCCTTGCATAGTGTCCATATTTGTCACATCTGAAGCACTAAATCTCTGAAACATCTCTTCTCCAATTATGACCTGAAGCTGATAGAGTCTTCTCATCTGTGAATGTTTTTCTAAATTTTCTTTTGAATCTTCCTCCTTTATTTTTCTTAAATGAAAGACCATGGTTTTCATTAGGGGACTCTTCCACTCCTCTATTTTTTAGTCTAAGTTCTTATTGAGTACAGTCTGTCCACATATGACCAAAAGTTGGTAACTTTTCTCTTCCACTGATGCTTTGAAGAAAAGGTTCCCAGTGTTTTGGAAGATTGTTGAGAGTAGATAAGACAAGTTTTCTATCAGACATGATTTCTCCAATGAAAACTAATTGTTCTTTGATCTTTGATATCTTCATAAAGAAGGTAGCCACTGTATCACTTTTTGTCATTTTGGTACTTTGAATTTGACCCTTTAAGATGAGACCTTTGAGGGTGTTTTCACTTTCAAACATATATTTCAGTGCTTCATACATTTCATAATATGTCTTTAGGTTAGAAATATGAAGTAAGAGATGATATATGACTGAGAAGATGAGTATTTTCCTTCCCTTGACATTTTCTTCCCTTTTTTATTTCTTTCTCTTCATTGGTAGTTGTTTATGGTAAATTATTTTGTATCACACTCAAAAGGTCATCTTCTTCAAGGGTGACTTGAATCCTTGACTTATAGGAGATGAATTTTCTTTATCCATCAAGCCTATCTTCCACTAAGTTTTTGTTCTTCATATTTTCAGATTTCTTCACAAATTCTCACCAACTAGACTTAGAGAACCTAATGGATAGGATAGGCTAGCACTTTTAAGTTTTGTTGGGATTATGACTGCCAAACATAATACTTAATAAAGTAACATGCATATTGATGAGCTGAAAAGTCTCCTTCAATGGGTTGCAGAAACCCTAAAGCCAAAATTATGCAGAAAATTACAAAACCCTAGAAACCCTAGGGACAAAATTTAAAAATGATAGGATTTTCAATCTAAGAGTTTATGGAGGTGATATGGAGGAGTCCATACTCTCTTATGTAAAAATTATCTCCAACGTCCAAGTATTAATGGCTATAACACCTCATAAAGGAGGGTCGTACAAATTTTCTGGAAACCCTAAGAGGGTTGTAGGGTTCTAAAGAAATGAGAGGAGATGGGTATATGCTTATGCAATGGGTTATTCAATACCCATGCTCTAATACCATGTTTATTTTTCAATAATCTATTCTTAAGCATGAATTTCATTCCATTTTATCACTTTACTTAAACCATAAACAATTTGTTGCAACAACCAAGATCACAAGACGAAACACCATGCACAAGTACAAATGAAGTATCCTTGGAAACCCTTCTCAACAAGGGAAGAAAATCCATCCAATAATTTTCTATATTATTAAAGAGAAATAAATTCACCACCATAAACACCTAGCACACAAAATGATTCTCACAAACTCTAGAAACCTAGCAGCCAAGAGAGGTGTGCATTTTTCCTAAGAACAAGTGTTTACTGAAATTTCCAAACTCACACGTGTGTTATATTTCATCAATGGGGAATTTACCTTTACTTATATTAGACCGAACCTATCAATAGTGGTCTTTATTGGAACAATAGGTCTGACCTCAAAATATCACAATATAATTAATAATTACCATATTAATTATCTTTTACATTTAGGTGGGGCCGACATGTACCCTTTACATTAGAAATAGGGTTACAAGTAACTCTGACTCTTGAACAATATATCAAGGGATCTCATACACCCAATAGTGCTCATCCACTAGGGTTACATCCATATGTGCTCAACCATAGGGATTTCCATATATCTATTTCACTATGTCTCACAAGAGAACCACACTCAATAGTGCTCAACCACTAGGATAATGTTCACATGTGCTCATCCATAGGCACATCCAATTCAACAGATATTCTTTATCATTTCATTACATAGGATATTCATATGGAGCTTATCATCTCAGCTCTCTACTCAGAGGAGGCTAATACATCATTTCATTTTTGTCTCAGAAAAATGCACCCGACTCATGGGTTTTCACATGTTCACATGTGCTCAACCATAGGCACATCCAACTCAATAGATCTTCTTTCTCACTGCGTTACATAGGAGAATCATCTAGACTATCATCTAAACTCTCTGCAAGGATGATTCAAACACAATGTTCCATTTCTATCTCAGATAGGAACCACACACCCAACTCAGGGGCTCTCTCTCAGGTCTATGTCCTGGAGGATGTCTCACATATCTGCAATCATCAACAATTAGAAATTATAGAAGCACTTATAAAATAATTTAAGAAACCAAAGTATGAGTCACAGTAAATTACTGAGATCAAGGATATCAAACAAGCGTAGAATGTGTTTGTATGGGAGTTTGATTATAGGTTTAAATATGTTATGGGGAGGTTAACATTTCAAATACTTGATCAAAAAGACATTGAATGGTTCATTGCAGGATTGTTACCTCACATCCACCGTCTATTAATACAACACAAATTTATGGTGCAATCCAAAGAAGTGGATATTTCTATGAAACTGGAAGCCTCTCGAGTTGGAGAGAATAATGAAATGATGCAGATACATAACCAACTATTTGCATTAACAATTCATTTGGAAAATATTACAAAGGGGAAAGAGCAACATGAACATATATGGTGCACCAAATTCAAGACTGAAGGTCACCGTAAAGATGAATGTCCAACCTTTTCGCATTACTTAGAAACTGGAGCACCAAAACCACTACCAGGAGCATGATACTGCAAGATATGAAAAATGTGGGGATATAACCTCCATTAATGCCATCCATTATAGAAATATCTGCATACCCCATGAATCTTATTCTGTAGATTTTGAAAATTAGTGGGACATGAAGACACACATTTTCATGCTTTTGACCTAATCAGGGAGTGCATGACATACATGTATATGATTCAAAAGGAGACTGTTGCGACAGAAGGAGGAGGGAAGTATAATAATCCAAGAGGATTTAATGAAGGAAATCGAGGAGGATTTAGTAGGGGTGAGGTTGAAAATTTTTTGGGTGAGGAGGAAGAGGCCCCACAATATTCTATAACAATAACCAACCCAGACACTTAGTGTGGGATTTCCAAAATACCTACACAACATGTACTTACTATCGGGAATTACAACATGCAACAAAGGACTGTCCACAACTGTTGGAAAAATGGAAGACTAGAGCGAACCAAAATCAGAACCCAAACATTCAAAATATCTCAGTCTAGATAAGGGATGAAGGACAACAACTCACAGTAATTACATGTGGAGGTACAAAAAAATGGAGAGATGAAAGCAATGGAGAGGAAGAGGTCGACCAGTGGGTAAAGAAATCAAAATCACCTACATGAGCATTTGACCCACATGAATAGAAGGATACCTATAAACAATAAAGGAAAGAACTCACATGACAGGACTAGACAATTTCCACATCGGCCATACCACCTCTGGAGGATATGCATCCCACCAAGGATGAGGTCAAGACCAAAGGATTAGTAGAGAAGATAAGAACCTTAGGAAATGTTTTGAAAATCTTCCTAGAGTGGTCAATCGTGACAAGGCATTGCATTCATTATGCTCTATGATCGATCACTGAACTCAAGGAAAGACAGTCCCTACAAAAAATAAAGAAGTGAACCAACTATTGAGCAAGAAAAGAACTAATGGATAATTTAGGTTTAATGCACATATTGGAGAATATGACATCGATAACGTGATATTAGACTTAGGGTCTGATGTGAACGTGCTACCTAATAATACATGGGAGATAATGGGGAAACCAAATTTATCATGGTCATTCATCCAATTGAGACTAGAAAATCAATACAAAATAGCACCGATTGGAAGGTTAACATGAATACCTATGAACATAGATGTATTGCACAGTGTCACATACTTCAAAGTTATCGATATTGTGGACAACATTCAACAATATCCTGAATTAATGGGACTGGAATGGGCCTTTGATAACCAATCCATTAGCAAATTGAAAAGGCATGAGATGATATTTGAAGTCATATACTTGAAATTGATTTCACCCTTAGACCCAAAATAAGGAAGGCGTTACATAGAAAGAACACAGGGTGATGAAATCAATAACTTGTACAAGTTGACTGTGAGGATAGATGACTATGTGAAACCTATCGTAGATGACACACTGAGTTGGATTAGCATTAGTTTGCGTACATAAAACTAAGAAGAAGGTCTGGAAAAATGGTAGTAGAGGATGTATGAAGTATCAACACAATGATGTGCATGCATGGCCAGGTCATTATGTTGGATTGGAATATAATTGTGCAACCCACCAAACTATGACAGGTTGATATATATAGAAACATTCGTACAAACGTTTGAGGGACAAGAACCAAAGAAACAAAGGATTATAGCACTGGACGTTGAGTTTAAATCCACCCTTGCAAGATTGTGGGTGATGCACAAAGGCACCATGGAATATTGGAAACAGTGTAGGAGACTAATCCAGATAATATTTAATACCGA
The DNA here is from genome assembly GCA_010110895.2 of Picea sitchensis. Taxonomy (NCBI): domain Eukaryota; kingdom Viridiplantae; phylum Streptophyta; class Pinopsida; order Pinales; family Pinaceae; genus Picea; species Picea sitchensis. The sequence goes on from SNQJ01S0002201.1 coordinate 47,373, forward strand.
AGAGGGATACATGACATAGAAATATACCAGTTAAGGAAATCTAGCAGAGCATATTGCTCAATGTGAAAAATAGTGGAATGTAGTTCCCAAGGAAGAGTGGACACAAAGGTTCATTCATACTGTCAAGACAATACTGAAAAAATGGTATTTAGAAATGGAAGTTCATATAGATACAACAGAGTGGGGTTACATAATTCAAATGTTCAAAGAAACATTTACATTTTAGCATAAGTAACCCTCAGTAGATACATCCCTTCAAGAAATCAAACACAAACTATTCAATTAAGAGGAAAATATGGAAGTAAGATCGATATGCAATGAATAAGAATAGACAAAAGTAATATCGATATGGAGTGCACATAATGTTTCTATGACAATCCATAAATTACTTGAATGTTATAATTTGACCGAAGAGGACCAGGATGATGAAGATCATCAGAATGTTCAAGTACAAGAAAAAGAAGGAGAGAGAATGGTATAAGGCTTGAATATGGAATCAAAGCCCTATGAACAACCAGTAAAGAAAAGGAATGTCAACATTCATGCAGTCAAACTGGCAATGGAAACTGTGCAGGTTTGGGCAATTGCGCAACCAGGGAAAATTGATGCAAAAATAGTCAAGTAGGAAGCAATAATGACACCATGCCATGCTGTGTGAGATTTTTCAAGTACGAAAAAAGAAATAAACAAAAATTATGGATGGATACAGAAAATTCCAATGCTAGTGCATGATGGGATAGTCCTAGCATATAACATAGGTCCACAAGAAAAGGAGACTGAATGAGGCAAAAGGGAATAATAAATAGAATACCTTTGTAGGGAAGGATGAATGACACAATTAAAAGAGAGAGAGAGAGAGAGAGAGAGAGAGAGAGAGAGAGAGAGAGAGATTATCATAACATGAAATAACAAGTTAAGTGGAAGGAACATTGCCATAAATGGAAAATATGTGTGAAAAGTTGACAGAACTGACATACGTTAAATGGACACATAACAACCCTATATGACAAAGACCGTTAAATTGGGACTCTTTCTATCTAGGAGGAAGAGCCATGGAATAGTAGTATTCATAGTTTAGTGTAGACAAGATTGTTAAAATGATAAATAAGAAAACATTGACAGTTAGCAGTAATGACAAGTGATAAACCCATAGTCGGGCCATAAATGGAAACAACAACCAAACTTCAAGATAGATTGGTAGGACGAGCCAAGATTTTGGGACAAATTCAATAAGAGTAAATGCATTAATACAACCATATGGCATACCAATGGCAAACTAGGCCCAAACATTAAGGTTGGATGAGACAGCCCTAGTTGGCACAAAACCATAAGAACCGCATTAAGTCAAGGAAGGGCCACTATTGTTGCATGTAAGCAAGAGAAGATAGAGAAGCAAACCAGAACGATGGGCCGAAAAGAGCTCAGATAACCAAATTCAAAAGATAGTTGACCATGAGGATGGACTACCCAAAGCCCAGAACTAGTCACAGATAAGGAATGACACCACAAAAACTAGAAGGGCCTTTAGTAGAAGCAAGGAAACAAGCAAATAAACCAATGGAAATACCAGAGGTCGAAGAAGTGGTCGGAGTCCCAACTCCAACACCACATGGAAAATTTCATATAGATTACCTACCACCATGAAAGAGAGATGCACCAAAAGTCCAACTTCAAGACAATGTGAAGCATCCACTACCAGACGCACCAATCCTGACTGGCCTAAGTAGGGATGAAGAGTTATTGGGAAAAATTGCCAACCTAAAGTATATGGATCATAGAATTACAGATGCACAAATGTTCCCAAAGTTTGAAAGGGACCAGTACCTATGCACCACGATAGTCCAAGAAATAGGAGAAATTTTACTCAAGCCATGGGAATGGACGTCGGGGCTCAACAGGGCAGGAATATTGAACGTGCTAGACATCCCATATTTCAGACGAAGTACCGAAATAAATTAATGTGTGAAAATTATGCGTAGTTTTGTTCACGACGATAAAATATGGCTTGACAACTTAGTATATATTAACATCGCATTGATTGTGAAAATTACAGGACTACCCGAAACATGCGAAGATCCAGGTGTGTTATTAACCAAGGAAGGAGAACAAACACTTTCAAAGGAAATGAACGACAAATTTGGCACAGTAAGGGGAGAGAGGGGACTGGATGTCCAACACATCAAAATCAAAAGGGTAACATTTGCAACACATGTACTAGCATGAAAATTAATGCAGAAATTCCACAAAGATTAAGTATCGACCGCAGTAATTGTCATTGTGGAGAAATGTGTAGAAGGGATCCAGATTTTAAGGAGGGAAATTTATCTTAAAATGTAGAAACCTTCACGAATGTTACTAATCCTTCATATGCCAACTATAAAATGTTTAGCGATATTTTTGTAAAAATATTCAAATTTCTAAGGATTTTATATAGTTTGTATAAAGTTTTAGCGATTTTTAAGGTAAAATAATTTTATCCTATAGAATTTGGGCGAATCATTTTTAGAATAGAAAATATATTTTTGGGAAAAAACATGGAAAATTAGCCCATGAGAGAAATTTAGTCCTTAAAATCATCCCTGATTTTCTCAGGAATCGATTTTTACAAGATTGCATAGAGGCCTAGGAAAAGGGCACCGAGTTCCATTATGTGTGGATGTTAATACTGGTTGCACTAGTCATATGGAGAGAATCAGTGTATCATCAGTCCATTCACACATCAGGCAGTCACACCTTATCTTGTAGGTATACCAACTTATGGCATACAACACTTAAGAGGAGACAAATCGAGACAAGCTATGCATTCTTTACCTACTTAGACTATATCACACAGATAATGACACACACATCACACATTTTAGCAGAAACATTAGTATCATGTGAAGGCCTCACGTGTTTTCGAGATGGCATGCACCATATGTATCTACAAGCTACAAAGGACCCAACCCAATAATGGAAGAAAATGAGCTACATAGTGATAGAGGAGGAAGTTGGCCCCAAACTTGTAGACTTGTACAAGGAGATGAAAAAGGGAACCCAAGGTCAAGGTCAGATTCTGGAGGAGGAGAGAATGAACCCAACAGATAAGGAAGACCCATCAGACAAAGAGGAGGAAAAATACCACAATTATGAGGAGCTAAGGGATAAACAAGGAAGAGATCAACCAACAAGAACACGGGTCACACGTGACACATCAACATCCCCCCATAAAGGCACAAAAATAAAGGACACATGAGAAACACAACCAGGGAAAGTGAAAAGGAAAACTAATGCACAAATACCACCACCTCAGTTATACATATTAACCGAAGGAGAAATGGAAAGAATTGGCCAACTAATGGAAGATATTTCAGAGGAAACTTGGGAGAAAAAAACTAAGAAGAAAAAATCACACCACAAGGCGATGCAAGATCAATTGGTAGCACTCCAACAAATGGTGGACGTAGAAAGCAGTGGGATTCAACACAGGTCAAAAGAAGACGTAGTCGAGGGATGGACCAAGAAACAAGAAGAAATATAGAAACAACTTGGGGTAATACAAAATATATTGGATACAATGAAATTAACACTCTCGCAAGGACTAGGCACAGGCTAAACATGTCTGAAAGAAGTCACATAGATTGAAGGGTTGGTTCAGGTGATAGCACCGCACAAAGTGCTCAAAGTGATAGTAGGGATATTCAGGCTACCCAACCGTGAAATTCAAGAGAAGTTACCGAGACTAAGACACATGGACTTAGTCATATCCGAGACGAGTACATAAATAATACAGAGCTTACATATAGGGATTATGAACTCATGCAAATACTACAACCACAAAAATATCCAAGGTGGAAGCAGACAAGGCATAACTACAGAGACAATACGCCACTACACTACAGAAAAAGTACATAGTATAACAATGAGTGGAACTCGGAGAAAAGGAAAGGAGAGAACAAAAGTCATAGGCCAAGAGAGCCAACCTAGAAAAAGGTGAAGAAGAAGGCAAGGATGAGAAATCCTTAAACGAGAAAGTTGAGGCTGACACAAAGGCTACCAAAGCCATGAATAAAAAGGAGGAATCCGATAAATTGTCACATAAAGTTCATGCAACTATCGAAAATTTATATAAGGAAGTACCAGAAGTACCAATGGTGGTAGAGGCCATGGTTGAAGAACAAGTAGGAAATATTAGCAACGCTATCGAGGGCCTTTGCAAGAATATCACATAATTGGAAGTGAACCCAACACCAAGGACACCACTAGAAGAAAGATCAAAAGGGGAAAGGATTGCGCAAACAGTGCTGGATAATATTAAAACCTTAGAATAAGAGTGTATAAATACATGTGAATAAGGAACATGCATGTGGATAGAGATGATAAACACCCTATATCTGCAATCGATGGATGAACAAATAAGGGTTGCATAGGAACAAGTGATTCAAGACACTAAGTGTGCAAATACACTCCTACCAATTGAAATAATGACAACACTACTAGAAAACATGAAACTACATCTTATAGTGGAACAATTGAAGGAAGAATAGTGAAAGGTCACACAAGATTTGCGACAACGAAAATATGATGCACTTGGGGTACTAGAGGAACTACCTACCATGCAAACCAACATGACATTAGCAACACATGATACCGAGGCCAGATAAAATATATTGATAGTGTAGAACATGGCCAAAATTGTGAACAAGGAGGCCAAAGTCACAGTAGTAGTACATGCAGTGAAGGAGAGCCTCTAGAAATTCATTAAGGCATGGAAGAGCACAACACATCAGGCCTAAGTGGCTCGGGACCAACCATAGGTGAGTGTTGGGGGCCTATTGGGTAGGCAGGTTGGATATAGAACAACGAGAAGAAAATATGCACATATAAAAGGTGAAGGATCAATAAGATCAAGAAGACCAAGAAAAAAGAGAGAAGAAACAAAAGAAGATGGGAGACAGGAAGGAACAAGTTCCAGTAAAATTTGGGAAAACAAAGTGAGCATGAATTGTATACAACTCAAAATGAGTTGTCACTAGCCGAGCATGAGTGGGATCCAACTCATTATGAACTTACAGTCATAGTTGTTTTACAAAAACATCCTATAGTCATAATAGTTCCTCAGAATTCCTCTGGTTCTTCAGGTTCTCCTATGCTCTCTACCTATGCTATTGTCGCTAGTGTTGCTTCTTACTCTTCCTAGGAATTGTTGTTATTATAGGATATTTTTTTTAAAGAATCTAGGTTGGATATATAACAACGAGAAGAAATGAAGAACAAAGAAAAGGAGAAGGATCAAGAAGATCAATAGAAAAGAGAGAAGAAAGATAAGAATATTAGGGACAGGAAGGAACAAGGTCTTGTAAAATCCAGTAGAACCAAGTGAGCATGAGTTGTATCTAACTAATAATGATTTTTCACCATTTGAGCATGAGTGGGGGTCAACTCATTAGGAGCTCACAAGGCAGCCTGAGGTAAAAGGGAAGAAAGTTCAGAAATGAAGGAGATTCTAGAAGAAGTTCAAAGAGTAAGAAGTGACAACATCATAATAGCATAGGTAGAGAGAAAAGGAGAATCCAAAGAAATAGAGGAATTCTAAGGAACTATTGTAATTATAGTATTTTTTGTGTAAAGAATCTATGAATGTAAGTAGAGCCCTGCATATTGAACATCTATTGTAGAACAAAGTGCAAGCTGAATTATTTAACTATAATACAAAATCAAATATTTTTTGGATGTAGCCAGGGTGGGGGTGAACCACGATAACTTTGTGTATAATTATGTTGTGGAATAGTTATTCATTTTTTTAATGTGTTAATTAATGTGTATATGATGTTAATTCCTGCTTTACTACATATGAATTCTTATATTTACTGATAATGTTGAAATATTCCTGTGGAGTAACATTAATTGTACGGCTAACTATTAAACGGTGAGAATATAGACTGATATCCATAATGAGTTAAGTAATGAGGAGAGATTAACTAGGATATAGTGCACAAAAGCATCATGTAGGTATGATAGAGTGTGTCTCCCATAATTCCCTCACCACTACAAAATCTTGGTTCTTGTAGTCCCTATAAACATACCTCGGGTGAGACTTCTCCTTCTCACAAGTGATGGTGAAAGGGTTGGTATCTATAGGGTTTTATTGGAAAAATTACTTTGAACCCATGGTATTTAACCTATCTGTGTGCACGCACCAACACCTATACAAAAACAAGTGAATCAACCATGAACCAACACCTGTACCACAACAAGTGCATCAACCGTGCACCAACACCTCTACCAAAAAAAGTGCATAAACCATGCACCAACACCTATATCATGTACCTCAACCATCAATCATATTCATCAAAACTTTTACCATACCATGTGCCAACTGTGCACATCAACAATGTACATAAATAATGTACATTAACACCTGTACCATATACCTCAACCATCAACCATGTACCATACCAAGGACATCAACAATGTACTATACCAAGTACAAAAACCATGTATCATATCATATATCATCCATGTACCATAAATCATATACCATGAGATGTTCCTCAACCATATACCATAAACCATTTACCACAAGGCATACCAAGGAAGTACTATCAATGGTGTACGTCAACCATGTACCAATATCACCAATATATGCACCTCATACATGTACTACCATAACCATGAAATATACCAAACCAAATATCAAGATAGAAAAGAGTGTACTTCTAACAAGGTATCAGGTCATCACCAAGTTCTACCATACCATGTATTATCACCACTATGCCTTGTGCATGTACCATATCATAACCAATCATAAGAAATATTCACATAAGAATACCTATAAATTGTAGCTGACTTGATGAACTGTAAGAATGACTTGTAACTATTCCAAAATATTCAGTAGCCTGGTACCAACATTCTCCCCAAATTTGTCTTGTCCTTGCGGGACAAAGACTACCCGTCACATAGGGCTTCATGTGACATTCCCTAGGAAACCTAAGGGGGTGCCTCGCAGGACACCCTATGTTTAACCTGTGAGGGCTAACCTTATTAGGGTTTATAATAAAGCCACACTCTCTAGAGTTCTAAAACTCTCTCTCCTCCTTCGCGCTTTCTCTATTGCCTCAAACTCAACCTCATATTCACCAATAGACGAAAATTCTAGATGAAAATATTCTCACAAGATAGATATTAAATGAATGTGTGTGTATGAAATGAATGTTTCATGATGCATATTTATACTTTATCATTCCACACCTTTTCCTCACTTTAAGGCCAACCTATACTTTATTTTTATAACAAATTTACCCTTTAATTAATTCACTTGTAAACAACTAGGGGCTTCTTGACCATGCTTCGAGTTTTCTAACTTCACAAGGCCATAACTCATCAACTGTGAGGAACCATGTGGCATACTACCTATCACCGTAAATGACACGATTAAGACTATTCGTCTATGACTATAGTTACATGCATTTGCATTGTCCTTCATGTCCTTATTCCTCAAACAACTTCGTGTCTCATGACAACACTTCTAGGGATTCATGTAAACTTCATCAAATTAAATAAACACATCTACTGACATCAACCACTCTTGTTGACATCAATGAAAACTAACTCACCATCAATACTAACCATAAATCTAGGGTATCTCGAATTCTCTAAGGGTTCACGTCAATGAAAACCAATTGTCCAAAAATATCCCCCTGTGGAATTGATGGAAACACTCATACTCCAATACTCATGCTCCCCATATCACCATTGTTCCTCATCAATGTTTCTTTCTATCCCCCTTTGACATCACTGGAAAAGGGTATCTCTCCTTGGGGCTACTCCCCCTCTCTTGATGTTTCTGCTCTTTCTGTTAAGAACCAAATATCAACATAGCATAGAAAAACCTCAGAATAAGTACTCAACACCTTGAAAAAGAGATAATTTCAGATAATAAGCCTCTTTGAGGGGGAAACCTCCTTTTACACCACATAAATGTTCAAGTACAAGATGATTCCAAATGAAAATTTCTCCTTGGTATATATAGGAGACTAGGAGGTATAATTACAACTAATGGAATAAAGCCGACATAAATAAAATAACATTACTAATGTAATATGCCCCAATTAAGGGGTAATGAGACAATATTAGAGCTTAACATGCCCCTCCCCTTGAGAAAAGTGTTGTCCACAATGCTTGAGTAACTATGGATGCTTCTGTATAAAAGGCTCATCTTCCCAAGTGGAATCTTCAGCCGGTAGTTTCCTCTATTTAATGAGATACTCTAAAATGGATCTATTCCTCAGCTAGAAAATTCTTGTGTCAGTGATGGCTTCAGGCTCCAATATGATTTTTCCTTCCTCGTTAAGTTCTGAAAATAAAATTTGAACTGGGATCTTCTCGCCTATAACCTTCTTTAAGCATGAAACATGGAAAATTGGGTGTACTCGTGAAGATGCAATCAAATCCAATTTGTATGTCATAGTACCAATCTTTTGCAACACTTTATAAGGGCCATATTACTTTGGTGATAATTTATTATCCTTACTGGCTTGCTTGAAGGACATCTGTTTGTATGGTTGTAGTCTTAAAAACACCCAATCATATTACTTTTATGATAATTTATTATCCCATCGGGCTTGCTTGAAGGACATCTCGCCAGGTTTGCCGCAAACTTGCCACCCAACTTCGTTTGTATGGTTGTAGTCTTAAAAACACCCAATCCCCTACTTCAAAACTTCTTGCACTACGATGTTGACCTACTTGTTTTTTCATATGATTATGTGCCATGGTCAGGTTGTCCTTTAAGATTTGGAGAAATTTTTGTTGATGCTCGATGTGATCTTCCATTTCTTGAACCTTAGATTTTTCTTTTAGAGAAGAAGTGATGGAAGGAGGGTGGTATCCATAGAGTTCCATAAATGGTGTCATTTTTTTTTGCAGTATGAAAGGAAGTGTTATACCACCATTCTTCCAAGGGTAACCATTTGAACCATTGTGTTTGTTTATCAGAGACAAAGCAACGAAGTTATCCTTCTAGACATTTGTTCACTATCTCGGTTTTTCCATCAGATTGAGGATGATATGATGAGCTATGAGCCAATTGAGTACCCAAACAAGAAAAAAAAATTGTCCAAAAATGTCCAGTGAAGATGGGATCTCTCTCAGTTACAATAATCTTTGGGCTGCCATGCAGCTTTTGAACCGTCTCCATGAATACGGTGGCAATTGTGCTAGCTTTGAAGGGATGAGAGAGTGAAGAAAAGTGTGCGTACTTGGTCAATATATCAACAATCACCATGATGACACTCTTTCCTTTAGACTTCGGTAACCCTGTGATGAAATCCATAGAAACCTCCTCCCAGTGCTGACTTGGGATGGCTAATGGTTGTAAAAGACCTGGGGTCTTAATTGTTTCCACCTTATTTTGTTGGAAACCAAAACATTTTTCCACAAACCTTTGAACATCAATTTTAAGTCCATCCCCAAAAAATTCCTTCTTGGCTCTATGGTAGGTTTTCAAAATTCCCAAGTGCCCTCCTACTGGAGAGGTGTGCAATTCCAATAGTACCTTTTGTTTGAGTTGGGAGTTCTTACATAAATATAAGAGATCTTTATACCATAGTGAATCATTTTTCCATGTAAATGTATCTGATGCACTGGAATCTTGCTGCAAATTTTGAATGAGAGTCCACACTTTTTCTTCATTCTTCCATTCATCCATTGCTTCTATTATCCAATCAAGTTGGATGATCGAGATAGAACAAAGAAAGGCCTCAACATCTTCATCCTTTCTTGAGAGTGTGATGCAGGAGCATCGTAAGAAGTCAAGCTAGCATGGAGGTGAAGGAAAACTAGAAAGCACAACATGCATTTTTCACGTTTTGAAATATTTCGAAAGTTTAAGGGAGAGGATATTAATGTAATAGTTAGGAAGATGGCGTACTTGCATTTATATCTTGGAGGTTGTAAAAAAATATTGAGCGATTGCTCTTATCTGTAAAACATTAATACATTTATGCATAGTTAATGAAAGGAGGTAGATTTGAATGATAGATTAGACAGTTTTAGGAAGTAGGAGGGAAAACGGATATAGACACCCTCACCCTTGTATCATAATAACATTGTATCATTAGCATAGAGAAGAAGAAGGAAGTTGTAGTAGAGAGTTGTAGAGAAGAACCCATGTACATAAGCTTTGAATTAATATATGAAGCTTTGAATCAGATTTCATGGTGTTATGATGTTTTCTGTGTATACATGCTAAATGGTATGCTGATAGTTGTTTATTCTCTCTGTTATGCATTTTCTTTAATACTGTGTGTATGTATGATTTCATGTTGATTGGTTGAAGTCTGAGAGAGAGAGAGAATGAGTTTCAATTGTTTCTCTTCCTGAGTGAGAATTTCCTGCAAGGAGCGCAGTGAAACGTCCGCAAGAAGTGTGTTGACAAGGAGCCAGAGTTTATCTCTGAAAGTTCAGGAGGGTTACCATTGTTGTCATTCTAACATAAGTACAAGTGAAGAACAAAAGCCGTGCAAGGTGTGCGCAGGTCGGTTGAAAGCTAGAACTTATCAACCAAGAGGAGAGTTGAAGGATTGTTGTTGCAGGGAGTGCGCAGAGTCGAAGAATCAATTACTTAGGACTATTTGAAAGTCTTCCGCAAGGACTGCACACAGGGGTCCTTTTGAGACTTGAGTTGCAAGAGAAATCTCAGAAGTGATAACACCTTTGAAAACATCCAAAGGTAGATGAATATTGAAATACTTAAAAGGGAGACGAGGGTCGAAATCATCCAGCAGAAGTAAATTTCATAAGGAAGAACCTTGGTTTATTTCTCAGAAGTTGTCTAGAAGCAATGAGCGGTCGAAATTCTCCGTGGAAAATTCACGAAACCACGAGGACTGTCGGATCCAGAGAAGTTGCAGGGTGGTTAGAGGTAGGTGAACTCATCACTCTAGGATCCATAATCAAAGTGGACCGTTGATCATTCTTTGCACAAGATGTTAGATCATTTCGTCATTTCGGGGATCCCGATGACAAGGACCAGAGCGTAGTGGAACAAAAGTCCTAAAATCGCGAGTTGCGATAGGAATTGGCGTAGAGTTTGGGATTTTGACACTTTGGGTGTTGGGAAATGGAGGAGGCATCACTTTGGGAGAGAGAGTCCCGAAATCCGGGAAGAGTGATAGGTGGCAAGGATCTGTGTCAGAGACAGAGGGCAGTGGAGAAGACATGTGACACACTTGTCACCAAACGGAGTCAAGCTTCATTGACTGTTTCGGGGTTTCGTAGGTTGGAAAAATGGAAGTCTTGCACTAGGATTCGTGAAACCGCGAAGTCCGAAATTCTGAATCGATGGAAGGTTCTGTGAGAAGCCAACTTTTGCTGAATAGATTTCAGAGAATTGGCATTTCAGGTTTTGGCAGGTTCAGGAGTCGGAAACTTGACAACGAAAAGCGTGATATTGTGAAACCCGAAATCCCAAATTAGGAAGAGTGTGACTTTGTTATAATCAAGGAGATTTGGGTTGGTGCCTAGTGTTTGTTCACATAGGCTCAATTCATAAGGACCTGTGGATACACCGCAAGGGTGTGTGAGATTCCCTGTGGAGGAATCAAAGAGTCAATCAGACTCAGGAGGGAAGATTAGAAAGATCCCGCGTGGACCTCGACCCAAGGGTTTGCAGGTCTGCATCAGTTGTGGTATCAGAGCACATAATTTTTTTTTTTTTTTCTGTAGCAGAGGAAAGAGGAACATTTCTCATCCATGCCACCGAGAAGAAGAGACAAACCAATTCCTGATCCAACAGTGGAAAGGGAAATGCACGAATTACATGCTAGGGTTGATGCCATGGAAACAACAAAGAGGCCCATAGTCGACACTGGGGATATCAGTGAGGCTGACAGTGAAAATGAAGATGGGCATGAAGAAGAATTCACAGTCGAAGATGTTGCAGATGAACAACTATTCAGGGTTGTTGCAAGGATAGGTTCCAGAGAAAAAATGGACATTCTAGCATATGAAGGAAACCTAGATGTTGAAGAGATTTTAGACTGGATTAGAGCTCTAGATAAATACTTTGACTATGAGGATGTCGAGGAATATAGGAAGGTCAAACATGCCATTACTAGACTTAAAGGGCATGCAACACTATGGTGGTATGAACTGCAGGCTGACAGACGAGAATTTGAGACAGAAGCTGATGTCAGTGAAAGAATACACTGAAGAGTTCTACAAGATAAACATCAGGGTAGGTCATCGGGAAAGTGATGATGAAAATTTTTCCATATACATGAATGGTCTAAGATATGACATTCAAGATGAGATGAGCATGATGATCATTCAGACTATAGAAGATGCTTATCATATGGCTTTGAAAGTTGAAGAGAAGTTGAGCTGAAAGAAAGGACAAAGAGGATGAGGTAGAAGTGAGGCCAAAGGCAAACCAATTACCCAAGACAGAACTCAAAAACTTCAAGAAGAGGGAAAGAAACCTCAAACTCAGCATGAGAGAGGAGGAAGCTCACAGAGAGGGAAGTATGCCGATGGAAATACTTTTCCTCGAGCTAGAGGAAGAGGAAGAGGCCGAGGAGGTGAAGTGAAATGTTTTGTCTGCGGGAAGAATGGACATAAATCTTATGAGTGTCCAGATAGGAAGAAAGAAGGTGGTGAGACTCACATTGCCGAAGCACAAGGATGGAATGTTGAGGCAGAAGATGTTGAGGGTGGAAGATCCTTGATGATGAGGAAAGTTCTCCTGAAGCCAGAGAAAGAGGCATAGAACCCAGCCCAAAGGAACAGTATGTTTCAGACTGCTTGCAAAACAAAAGACAGTGTATGCAAAGTCATCGTGGATAGTGGTAGCACAGAAAATATCGTTTCTACTGAGATGGTATAAAAGTTGGAGTTGGAGACTAGCGTACATCCAAGCCCATACAGAGTTTCATGGCTACAAAAAGAACATCAGGTAAATGTCACTAAACAATGTTTAGTTGAATTTAAGATAGGGGGTTATAAGGATGAAATACTATGTGATGTCATTCCCATGGATGTTTGTCATCTATTGTTGGATAGACCATGGAAATATGAAAGGAATGTGGTTCATGATGGGAGAAAGAACACATACACCCTGGAGAAGAATGGTAGGACTCACATGTTGTTGTCGATTAAGGATAAAGAAGTGAAACCAAAGGTGAGAAACACTGTACTTCTCATGAGTGGGAAGGAACTTCTTAAAGAGGTCAAGAAGAAGGAAGACACACAATTTGTTGTGATCAGGAAGCCAAAAATTATTTTGACCAGTACAAGAGTGGATAATTTGCCAAAAGAAATCTAGGAGTTGCTAGAAGAGTTCGTTGATATAGTAGTGGATGAACTACCTTGTTTGTTTCCACTGATCAGGAGTATAATCCATCACATTGATCTTATACCTGGAGCCAGTTTACCAAACAAAGAAGCTTACAAGTTGACACCGCATGAGAATGAAGAAGTCAAGAGACAGGTCCATGATTTAATGGACAAAGGATTGGTTCGAGAAAGCTTGACTCCATGTGTTGTTCCAACAGTGCTCAGCCTGAAGAAAGATGGAGGCTGGAGAATGTGTATAAGAGAGATCAATAAGATTACCATCAGATATAGATTTCCATTGCCAAGGATGGATGATTTGATGGATTGCTTGAGTGGAGCAAGATGTTTTTCAAATATTGATTTGAAAAGTGGATATCATCAAATTCGTATGAGAGACGGTGAAGAATGGAAGATAACATTCAAGATGAATGAAGGGTTGTATGAATGGCTTGTTGTGCCATTTGGATTAACAAATTTGCCTAGTAATTTCATGAGATTGATGAATGAAGTCCTGAAAGAGTTCATCAGGAAATTCGTCATTGTATATCTTGATGATATATTGATTTTCAGCAAGACAGAAGAAGAACACTTGAATCATTTAGCTACAGTGATGACGTGATTACAGCAACAAAAATTGTTGATAAATATGAAGAAATCATCATTTATGAGGACAAAACTCATTTATTTGGGTTTTGTTATCTCTACGAATGAGCTGAAAATGGATCCAGACAAGGTAGAAGCGATTAAGAATTGGCCATCATCGAAAGGTGTGTTTGACGTTTGAAGCTCCCATGGTTTGGCTAGTTTCTACAGGAAATTCATCCGAAATTTCAGTGGGATTAGCGCACCGATGATGGATACGGTGAAGAAAAGACATAAATATTTTCATTGGATAGAGGAAGCAGAGAAAAGCTTCAATCTGTTGAAGAGGAAGATCACGGAGAAACCAATTCTGGTGTTGCCGGATTTTAGCAAGACATTTCAGGTCAAGTGTGACGCGAGTGGATTTGCAATTGGACTGGTCTTGAGCCAAGACGACAGGTCAGCCGCATACTTCAATGAGAAATTGAATGAAGTGAAGATCAAATACTCAACATATGACAAAGAATTTTATGTTGTGATACAAGCGCTGAAGAAATGGAGACACTATTTGGTTCCTAAAGAGTTTGTTTTGTACAGTGACAATCATGCTTTACAATTCGTGACTGAACAGGAGAAGTTGAACCAAAAGAATGCAAAATGGGTTGAATTCATGGATAATTTTACTTTTGTGATTAAGCATATTTCCGGAACTGCTAACAAATTTGTTGATGCTTTGAGCAGGAAATGTTTGCTTATGCAGGAATTCAGAGTCAAAACTTTGGGTTTTGATAACCTCAAAGAGATGTGCAAGGATGATCCAAATTTTAAGGTAGCATATGAGGCGTCTGAGAATCCAATTCTCAGGTACAAAAACCAATGGATTTAATATATGATCCAAGATGGATTATTATTCATGGGAAATTAGTTATGTATTACAAAATGCTCCATGAGGGAGAACATATTGAAGAAAAAACACAATGGAGGATTAGTTGGACACTTCGGTCATGACAAGACGTTCTCAAAATTGAATGGCTCATAGTTTTGGCCAGGGATGAGGACAAATGTTAAGAGATTTGTGGGCAGGTGCAGAATTTGTCAACACACTAAAGGAAGAAGACAGAACACGGGGTTATATCAATCATTACCCATACCAGAAAGGTCGTGGGATGCAGTGAGCATGGATTTTATATTAGGACTTCCAAGAACACAAAGAGGATGTGATTCAATATTTGTGGTAGTAGACAGATTTTCCAAGATGGCACATTTCATACCATGCTAGAAAACCAACTTTGTAACTCATATTGTGAACCTGTTTTTCAAAGAAGTCGTCAAACTTCACGGCTTGCCAAGGAGTATTGTTTCAGATCAAGATACCAAGTTTGTGGGACATTTCTCGAGGACTTTATGGAAGAGGCTAGGGACAAGTTTGTCTTTTAGCTCATCTTATCATCCCCAAACGGATGGGCAGACAAAATTTTTGAACAGAAGCTTGGGAGATTTGTTGAGGAGCTTAGTGACTGAACACCACAGTCAATGGGATCATATTCTGCCACAGGTGGAATTTTCTTATAATGATTCGATCAATAGAAGCACAGGGAAGAGTCCATTCCAAATTGTATATGGAATGTAGCCAAGGGGAGTTTTTGAATTGAAAGATTCAGAACAAGCTGAATTCAGGAGTGTTAGTGCAGAGGACTTTGCAGAAGCAGCGAAGGAGCTTCACAGTCGAGTCAAGGAGTGATTGAAGAGTTCCAATCAAGAATATAAGCACAAAGCCAATCAACACAGGAGATAACTTCAATTTGAAGTTGGTGATCTAATTCTTGCACATCTGAGGAAGGAGAGATTCCTAAGGAGAACATATAACAAACTGAAGATGAAAAAGATTGGACCATGTAGAGTCATGAAGAAATTTCAGGCAAACGCATATGAGATTGAATTACCCGATGGGGTCGAAATTTCACCGATATTCAATGTTGCGGATTTGTACCCTTACAGAGCTGGAGAAATAGGAACAAAGGTTCACTGGACTAAACAAATGCATGTAGCTGAAAAGCCACAAATGGAAAGTATAATTGGCAAGAGATTCAGCAAGAAGACTAGAAGAAAAAAGTATTTTGAATACTTGGTCAAATGGAAAGGACATCCAGTACCTTTTGTTTGAGTTGGGATTTCTTACATAAATATAAGCGATCTTTATACCATAGTGAATCATTTTTCCATGTAAATGTATCTCATGCACTGGAATCTTGCTGCAACCTTTGAATGAGAGTACACACTTTTTCATTATTCTTCCATTCATCCCTTGCTTCTATTATCCAATCAGGTTGGATGATTGAGATAGCACAGAGGAAGGCCTCAACATCTTCATCCTTTCTTGAGAGTGTGATGCAGGATCATCGTAAATAGTCAAGAGAGCATGGAAGTGAAGGACAGCTAGAAAGCGCAACACACATTTTTCACATTTTGAAATATTTTGAAAGTTTAAGGGAGCGGATGTTAATGTAATAGTTAGGAAGATGGCGTACTTTCATTTATATCTTGGAGGTTGTAGAGAGATCTTGAGTGATTTCTCTCATCTATAAAAGATTAAGGAATTTATGCATAGTTAATGAAAGTAGGTAGATTTGAATGATAGACTAGACAGTTTTAGGAAGTAGGAGGGAAAATGGATATAGACACCCTCACCCTTGTATCATAGTAACATTGTATCATTAACATAGAGAAGAAGAAGGAAGCTGTAGCAGAGAGTTGTAGAGAAGAACCCATGTACAGAAGATTTGAATTAATATATGAAGCTTTGAATCATATTTCATGGTGTTATGATGTTTTCTGTGTATACATGCTAAATGATATGCTGATAGTTGTTTTTTCTCTCTGTTATCCATTTTCTTTAATACTGTGTGTATGTATGATTTCATGTTGATTGGTTGAAGTCTGAGAGAGAGAGAGAATGATTTTCAATTGTTTCTCTTCCTGAGTGAGAAGTTCTTGCAAGGAGTGTAGTGAAACGTTCGAAAGAAGTGTGTTTACAAGGAGTCAGAGTTTATCTCTGAAAGCTCAGGAGGGTTACCGTTGTTCTCATTCTAACAGAAGTGCAAGTGAAGCACATAATCCATGCAAGGTGTGCGCATGATGGTTGAAAGCTAGAACTTATCAGCCAAGGGGAGAGTTGAAGGACTGTTGTTGCAGGGAGTGCACATTGTCAAAGAATCAATTACTTAGGAGTATTTGAAAGTCTGCCGCAAGGAGTGTGCATAAGGGTCCTTTTGAGACTTGAGTTGCAAGAGAAATCTCAGGAGGGATAACACCTTTGAAAGCATCCAAAGGTAATCGAAGATTGAAATACTTCAAAGGGAGATGAGGGTCGAAATCATCCAGCAGAAGTAAAGTTCATAAGGAAGAACCTTGGTTTATTTTGCAGAAGTTGTCTAGGAGCAACGAGCGGTCAAAATTCTCCGTGGAGAATTCACGAAACCACGAGGACCATAGGATCCAGAGAAGTTGCAGGGTCGTTATAGGCAGGTGAAATCAACACTCTAGGATCTAGAATCAACGTGGACTGTTGATCGCGATTTGCACAATCCATCAAATCATTTCATCATTTCGGGGATCCTGACGACAAGGACTGGAGCGTAGTGGAACGAAAGTCTCGAAATCATGAGTTGCGATAGGAATTGGCGTAGAGTTTGGGATTTTGGCACTTTGGGTGTCAGGAAATGGAGGAGGCAACGCTTTGGGAGCGAGAGTCCCGAAATCCAGGAAGAGTGACAGGTGGCAAGGATCCATGTCAGAGACAGAGAACAACAGAGAAGACAGATGGCACACTTGTTCCCAGACGGAGTCAAGCTTCGTTGACTGTTTCCGGGTTTCGTAGGTTGGAAAACCGGAAGTCTTTCATCAGGATTCATGAAATCGCGAAGTCTGAAATTCCGAATCGGTGGAAGGTTCTATGAGAAGCTAGCCTTTTTGAATACATTTTGGAGAATCGACATTTCGGGTTTCGGTGGGTTCAGGAGCTGGAAACTCAAGAATGGAAAGCGCAATATTGTGAAACCCGAAAGCCCGAATTAGGAAGGGCGTGACTTTGTTATAATCAAGGAGATTTGGGTTGGTGCCTAGTGTTTGTTCATGTAGGCTCAATTCATAAGGACCTGTGGATACACCGCGAGGGTGTGTGAGATTCCCTGTGGAGGAATCAAAGAGTCAATAAGACTTAGGAGGGAAGATTAGAAAGATCCTTTGTAGACCTTGACCCGAGGGTTTGGGGGTCTACATCAGATTGCATCTGCCACAAAATTTTTCTTCCACTTTTTATAGATGATTTCAAAATCATAACCCAATATCTTGGTTACCCATTTTTGTTTTTCTTCTGAAGATAGTCTTTGTTCCAAGAAGTATTTCAGACTACCATGATCTATTTTGACCATGAAGTGCCTACCTATTAGGTAAGGATGCCATTTCTTCAATGCATGTAGTATTGCCATCATTTCATTCTCATAAATGGGTTTGCATAAGTCCTTTTCATTGAGTGGTCGACTTTCAAAATGCAGGGGCCTTCCTTCTTGCATTAGGAAAACACCAATTCCATTTCTCGAGGCATCACATTCCATAATAAAAGGTTTTTGAAGTCTGGAGTGGTCAGGAACTGGAGCTTTTCACATCACCTCTTTAAGTTGTTCAAAATATTTAGTTACCTATGGAGTCCATGAAGATTCATCCTTCTTAGTTAGTGTCATTAAAGGTGGTGTTATTCTTCCATAGTTCGAACAAACTGCGGTAGTAACACATCCCAGACCCAAAAATCCTCAAGATTCTTCAATGTTTTGAGATTGGCTAGTCCATCATGGCCTTAATCTTGTTAGGGTATGCCTTGACACCTTCATGAGATACAATATGAGCCAAATACTCTACCTCCTTCCTCCTTGAGAACATTTGGATGGTTTGGCATATAGTTGTTTCTCCTTTATTAGTTGTAGCACCTTGTCAACATACCACATGATCCTCCCAAGACTTTCTATAGATTAGTATATCATCAAAAATACTAAACAAATTTTTCAAAGGAAGGAAAATGGAATTCATCAACCCTTGAATTCATCAACCCTTGGAAAGGTGCATTTGTAAGGCCAAAGGCATGACCAAAAATTCATAATGGACTTCATGAGTTCATAATGTTGTTAAATTCATAATGGACTTCATGAGTTCATAATGTTGTTTTTGGGATATCTTCTTCCTTCATTCTAATATGATGATACCCTGAATAGAGATCCAATTTTGTGAAATAGATTTCTCCATGTAGTTCATCTAACAATTAATCAATGACGAGAATGGGAAACTTATATTTAATAGTGATCTTGTTGAGCTCTCTATAATATAGACACATACACCATGAGATATCTTTCTTGAATACAATTACCACTGGTGCAGAGTAAGAACTTTGGCTAGGTCTAATAATTCCAGCCTCTAACATTTCTCCAACCATGTGCTCAATTTCACTCTTCTGGGCATAAGGGTATATGTATAGATACCATACAAATTGATTGGGTTCTAAATATAAAGAAGAAATTCATACCTTTTGTGTATGTGGCAGATTATGTAGATCAAATAATTTCTCCATCTGAAGTATCCATGTGATTGGGTCCTTGCCATCAAACTTCCTCATATCGATCTTAGGAACGTGGTTGGTCTTCAACCTAAAGTTTGGGTTTATCCATTCTTGATTCACCTTCCTTGTGTCCTCATCATGAATTTCATGGGATGCATTTTCACTTTCAAGTGTCTTCTCTGTTACTAAATTTTTCAATACTTCCATGATCTCCTCTTTTAAACCATCCATCTTTGCCTCCAACTTATCTTCCATCTATTGTAGTTCATCTTTTGTTCCTATATTCTTTTGTAAATAATTTATGTCCCTACGCATTTCTTCACCTAGATCAAGAGTCCAAGTAGGATTGTCTGGAGGCTTATTTGGTGTATAAGTTTCCTTTTTGAGTGGCATGTTGGCCAAGTATCACTTTTGAACCTTGATGTTGAGGTGGTTTTGCTAGACAATCTTTCTTCTATTGTATCTCCCAAGTTTCAACCCTTCTGGGCATGAAAATTTATTTTATGTAGTTTTGTGATATTTATTCTCTACAATCCCACAAGTTTGATCAAAATTGGATGTGCCAAGTAGAATTTATGGTAACTTCCCCACAACTTGTTGATTTTTGTCCTTTCCAGGAGATCTCACTTGTATAGCGTGCCCCACACAAAATAATTGATATAAAATTCTGAAACTCATACCATAAATACTAAAGACCGTCCACTATCCAATGAAACCAGTATCACTCAATTTGGATACTCTAGGAAGAAGTTATGATTGTTTTACCTGGAACACCTTCTTGAGACTAGTCAATAGGACTAGTCAGATACCCTATCTTCCACAGGGTGTATATAAAAATGTAAGATGACCCAGAAGCTGAAATTTTTACCAAAGATACCTTACTAATTTCTGTTAATATTCTCTAGAGTTCAGGGTCTGAAACGTTACAAAAATAAGTTTATAGAAAAAATTCCGAAATGACTCAGTTTAGGATGATTCCAGAACCCTATCTTGCACAGGTTGTATCTCCAATAGTATAAGGCCTCAGGAGATGAATTTTTAAAACAACGTACCTTGATCCATCTACTAAATATACTCCAAGAATTTCATTCTAAAACGTTGTATACAAATAGTTATAGCCAAAATTCCAAGGTGTCTCAGATGTAGCCGCAAAACCCCAAGACCTTGAGCTCTGATACCATATGTTAAGAACCAAATATCAATATAGAATAGAAAAACCTCAGAATAAGTACACAACGCCTTGAAAACGAGATAATTTCAGATAATAAGACTCTTCGAGGGGAAACCTCCTTTTACCCCACATAAATGTTCAAGTACAAGATGCTTCCAAATGAAAATGTCTCCTTGGTATATATAGGAGACTAGGAGGTATCATTACAACTAATGGAATAAAGCCTACATAAATAAAACAACATTACTAATGTAATATGCCCCAATTAAGGGGTAATGAGCCAATATTAGGTCTTAACACTTTCTCTTCACATGTTTATCTTCTCATGTTTCTTTCCACACTCCTCTTCTATTTTGATAGAAAAGAGTGACTCACCTCGAAAGTATACCTTCTCTGACTTCATGTGATTGTCTCTTTATCTTATGATCTCTCTCTTTCTCTCCCTTTGACATCATGAGAAAAAGGATAAATACACTTGTCGATATGTCTCCCCATGTCTGCATGTTATTTACCTTCCTTTATGTATATCTTTATTTGATTATTTCTCTTCCCTTGACTTCTCTGCAAGATTTAGAATAATCTTGGACTTCCTTTGTATGTTTCCTCTCTTCTAGTGTTGATTATTTTTCATTGGTGCTTCCTCTTGTAACTCTCTAAAATTTATAAAAATCATTCAAAAATTGATTTATTCATTTACTTGTCATGTTCACTTTGACCATACTTGTTCAAAAATATCCCGGTGATGATATAAATTTTGTTGAAGGTTTATTTTTCCCTATTCTTCTATTCCTTTCACATATTTTGTTCTTGTGACCAATTGATTCCACTAGTCAACTAATTCTACTGATTCAAATTGTAAATATTCTCTATCATATATCTATCTAGACCTACCAATGATATCATAAATTCATATCTGTCCATATGTCAT
Source organism: Picea sitchensis (assembly GCA_010110895.2). Taxonomy (NCBI): domain Eukaryota; kingdom Viridiplantae; phylum Streptophyta; class Pinopsida; order Pinales; family Pinaceae; genus Picea; species Picea sitchensis. The sequence goes on from SNQJ01S0002201.1 coordinate 68,973, forward strand.
AAGTTGTTCATAACTCTACTACTCAACTGTCCACAGTCCTGACCCATCTGTGACTGTACTATCATGAAGAATTATTTGTTGTAACTGATCATCACGTATTCTTGTTTCTCAGAATGAATCAAATATGTCCACTGATCTACAATACATCATTGAACCTGTAATGAATATATCCCCACCTTGAAAGTGTGTCAATGATATTCCTTTGATATTTGCATGGGAACACTTATTCTCAATCAATCAATCTATCATTTTTTGCTTTAATTATTTAAATTTTCTGAATCTTTCTTTGCAAACACTTCAAGATTCACAAAGAATGGTTCTATGATCTGTAGTGGCTACTGCAACAACTCCCCCTATTCAATATTCATATTTAATGGAATTTTCCAAGACGAATGGATCTGAAAAATACCTCCTATGATGTAGAGTAATCTTCCTCTTCACCTATGGATTCATCATTCCCTTGAATTATGACATCATTTTTATCTTCTTTCTAAATTTTGACATCTTCTTTTTCATCGTCTTCATGGGTTCTAATATCTTCCTCTTGGCCTGTAAATTAATTCTAACTTTGTGCTACTGCAAATACTGTAAGTAAAATATATGGAAGTGCTTCATTTATATTATTTTCATTCACCTATTCTTTCAGCTCCTCCTTTCCTTTCCAAACCTTCACATATTTGATATCAATGTCTTCGTTCATGAAAGGATATATCATGCTTCTACAATTTTGAGCTATGTGTTCATAGTTGTGGAATTTGTAACATTCAATATCATGTGGGGATACATAAGCATCTCTAGCTTGAACATTTATTTCATACTCTTTCAAATTCACAACTTTATGCCCAAAGTCAGTACATTTAAAACAATGACCATAAAATAACATACCTCAGAGTGAATGATCTTCTTTGTGGTGTAGTCCTTCTAAATTCATGCCTTAGTTGATCATGATATTTTCTTATGTTGATCCCTTCATCATGATTGAATCTTCTTTGTGGTCTGAGTGTAGAAGGTATTTTGTATTCATTCCTTCTTGATTCTTGTTGGCTATGATTCCTTCCAATTTTTAGAACTTTTGAATAACTCTTTTGTTCACTTCCTTTTGTCATGGAGCTTGAACCTTCCTCGAAATGAAAATTCTTGTATCCTAGTCTAGATTTGTCACTGTATGGTCTTTGATTGTCGAGAATGTTTTCTAACACTTGAAAAATTTTCAATTTCTTTTTGATATTGTTGACTTCAACTCTCAATGCCACGATTTCCTTTTCAAGATTCTCACACTCATTTTCTTTCTTTGTCATCTGGATATGCATTACTTCTTCCATTATATTTCCTTCTTCAAGTTGGTTTTTCAAGGATATTTTTTCTTCTTTGAATGGTTTTTTTCTTCCTTTCTTTCTTTAGCTTAGTTGAAGCACTGATTAATTCTACCTCAAGATCAATTTCAACTTCTTCTTCAATTTTGAGAGTTATTTTTATTATTTTCCATAGCCATAAAGAGTACTCTCTTTGATTCACTATTTCTTTCATCATCTTTATTAGATGTAGAATTGTCTTCTATTGAGTAGAGGTTTTTCTTCCAAACTTTCCTTTTATCTCCTTTCATGTTTCCCTTTTGATATTTCTTTTCTTTCATGGGATCTGCTACTTCATCACTATCTGAATTCTTATCATAAGTAAACCTATTTTCAAAATGAAAAATTTTAACACTATTAAAACATTTCAAGGGAAGCATATCTTTTTACTTTATAGTTCTTCTCTTCAGCTTCCTCACGAAGTTTGATATTTATTCATCCCCATATGAATCGTCACTACAAATGCAATTCGTCTTTGAGTCAATCCTTTTATTCTTCTTTGTCTTCTTGGATTATTTGAAGGTTGCTTCTTTATTGGATATATTTTCCTGATTTATTCTCATTTCATAAGCTGTAAATATTCCATGTAGCTCATCCATGTTTATCGTACCCAGATATGCTCTTTATTCTAGTGCTGAAATATCGATAATAAATCTCACTAAAAGATATCTCATTACCTTTTAAACAATTATAGATACATAATCTTCTTCTCCCAATCCTTTAATTACTTTCACTGTTTCATCAACTCGCAAAAAGTAAGTTGCAATGTCTTCATCTTCCTTCATTTTCAAGTGTTCAATTTGACCTCTTTAAGTCTAAAGCTTGGATTGCTTGACTTTGGCATCTCTTTCATAAATATTTGGAAGTTTGTCCCAAATATCCTTTATAGAATCACAATGCATAACCTTGACAAATAATTAATAAACTAGGCCATTCATGATATTTTTTTTATCCCTCAAATTGTTTTCACTCTGTTTCCTTCCATCATTATCTATTGGAGGAGTGGAATCATCTTTGTATTAGTCTACTATTGATTTCCAAACATCAAATCCTTGTGCTTGTACATATGTTTTAATCCTTCTACTCCAGAATGCATAGTTATGTCCATAAAAATGCGGTATTCCATTCTTATAAATATTGTTTCTTTGCATGATATACCTTCCATTGGTTAAATTGTTTATTGAAGGAACCTACTCTGATACCAATTGTCCGAAAACCTAGAGGCAGGAGGTGAATCAATATGAGCACTTTTACCACTTTTAACCACAATATATAAAATTAAATCTTATCAACAATATATCATCAATGTATCATCTATTCAATATATCATGAGAATATAAACATAAGCAACATTAGATCAACAACATCACATCAAATACATAGTACACCATAATTTACATGGAAACCCAAGTGGTAGAAATCTGTAGAATGCTTTATTATATCAAAGAATACATTCATCGGAAGCACCAACTTCCCAATTATCTAGATGCAACTAGAAGGAGGCTATGACCCCCTATTTATAGGATCCAACCCAAAGGAAGCTACCAATCCCTGAATTCTCTAGCTCCAACTATAAGGAGGATACAACCCCATGATTATCAGGCTCCAACCTAAAGGAAGATCCAAGTCCTAGTGTTATTCAGCAAAAAACCAGAAGGAGGCTACAACCCACTTTCCTTTCCCCATCCTTCCACCCTAAAATATAAATGTAGATCAATTGTCACTACCACAATCACTACCACTTTCATTTCCACTGTCATTGTCACTGTCACTACCATTGTCACATCAACCTGTAACCTCTCAACATGTGATAGTATCCATCATTTCAATGTATCCAACCTATCACATCAACCTGTCACTGATCAAACTATAGTTGTATCCATATTTTCACATCAACCTGTCACCGATCAAACTATAGTTGTATCCATATTTTCACATCAACCTGTCACTAATCAACCTGTCACTATATCCAAACTGTCACTGTCACCAATACTCAACCAGATCCTCTTACATGGATCATATACCAAGGACACCTCTCAAGTAAATTTCCAACATCACCAACACGTTCCTCTACCAATCATGTACCAATATCATCAACATAACATCACGCGCTATGTGTCCAAACTGTCAACATGTACCATACCAAGCATCAACGGTGTACCACAACTTCTACCACAATAAGTGCATAAACTTTGCACTGACACTTGTACCACAAAAAGTACATCAAGAATGCACCAACACTTGTATCATGTACCTTAACCATAAATCATGTACATCAACACATGTACCATACCATGTATCATACCATGTTCCAACCATGCACATCAACCATGTACATCAACAATGTACATAAACACATGTACGATATACCTCAACCATCAACCATGTACCATACCAAGTACATCAACCATGTACTAAACCAATTACATCAACCATTTATCATCTCACATATAAACCATCTACCATAAATAATATACCATGAGATGTGCCTCAACCATAAACCATACACCATGTACTAGAAGATATACCAAGAAAGTACTACTAGTGGTGTACCTCAACCATGTACCAATATCACCAAGATATGCACCTCATACATGTACTACCATAACCATGACATATACTAAGGAATATATCAGGATAGCCAAGAGTGTACTTATAAAAAATGTATCATGTCAACACCAAGGTGTACCATACCAAGTAACAACACCACTATGCCTTAAGCATGTACCATACCATAAAAAATCATAAACAATATTCACATAAGAATACATGTAACCTGTAGTTGACCCGCTGAATTGTAATAATGACCTGTAACTCTTCCAACACCTTCAACAGATTGGTACCAACATTCTCCCCAAATTTGTTTTTTCCTCATGAGACAAATACTACCTACCACACAAGGCCTCATGTAACATTCCCTAGGCAACTCGTCATGGTGCCTCATGGGACACCCTATGCATGACCAGTGAGGACCAGCCTAATTAGTGTTTATCAGAAACTAATTCTCTCTGCACGTCTAAAAGTATCACTCCTCCTTCGCACTTTCTCCGCTATCTCAGAATCAACCTCAGATTCTCCAATAGACCAAAATGCTAGACCAAAATATTCTCACAAGATAGATATTCATTGAATGTGTTTGTATCAAATGAATGTCTCATGATGTGTATTTATACTTTTTCAACCAACACCTTTTCCTAACTTTATGTATGACCTACACTTTCTTTTTATAACAACTTTAATCTTTAATTAAATCACTTGTAACCAACTAGGGGCTTCTTGACCATGATTCGGGTCTTCTAACTTCACAAGGCCATAAATCATCAACCACGAGGAACCACGTGGCATACCACTTATCACCAGAAATGACACGAAGAAGAATATTTGTATATGAGTGTGTTACTTTCATTTACATTGTCTTTCATGTCTTTATTCCTCAAAATACATTGAGTCTCATGACCACACCTCTGGGGCTTCATGTAGAATTCATCAAATGCACCCAACACATCTGTTGACATCAACCACTCTTGTTGACATCAATGAAAACCAATTAACCATCAATATTGAACACAACTTCTGTGTATCTCGAATTATCTAAGGGTTGACATCAATGAAAACCAGTTTTCCAACAGATCAAGCCCCCATAAGAAAAATAAACTAGGTTTTCTTTGGAATAAATGAGAACCAATTTAAGTTCCCTATATCTATTCACTTTGTATAGACATGTAAACATAATATATACAAGTTATTTCACTAATTTACATTTTTAAGATATTTGTTTAACCTAATTAATGAATCCATTCACAAATAAGCATGCAATCATGCAACTGCATAACCGTTTTTGTTGGTATTCATGTATAGGTTGTCACTTGTCCCATAACAATACAAATAGAAAATTGCTCATTGAATCAAAATAATTCAATTAGAAAATTAGTTTTATATACATTCAAAGGAATATTTAAATTTACAAAAGTTCCATATATCGGTAAATGTTTAATTGTAAAGAGGTGAATAGAAGACTAGGTTTTGGCATATCACTACAAATGCTCAATAATCTAATTAGTGAGCAAATTTTGATCCATAATAATATTGTACATAGATGATGTATTTATTCAACCAATAATCAACATGAATGGGGCATATAATCCATACAATAGGTTTGGACATGTAAATTTGGTCACAATCAGGTTTCAAAAATGTTTTTCAGAATTTATTTAAGCTATTTAAACTTTCAAGGAGAACAACAATCAACTTGCAATTCATAATTTTTGTCAACAAACAAACATAATGACATATTAAAGGAATTAATCGACTAGAACCCATTTTCACTAGAGCATTTGATGGTGCATTGAATAACCATGTGGGTAAAGGTAGAGCTAGAGGATATCTCTCTTAAGGTAATGAAATTGCTAAAAAAATGGTACAAATCAACAATAAATGTGCAAATTTTCAAAAGATGCAAACTCTATTAGATGAAAATTATATACATGGGATGGGAAACAAATTCCATCTACAAACCTACTAAATTAAAGATATATCATAAATAAGAATAAGATTGTCACATGTTAATTGCTATGTTCATTTCTAAAATATCTGCAATTATTGCATTTTACTCATGTTTAGAACAAATATTCTTCCAAAACAACAACCATAAACAATGCCATTCCTATAAACGTTTTTGTACCATAACTAGCAAAGATAGCATAAAACACAATATGCAATGAAAAGAACAATATGGCATAAAGGTAGCTTCATTTTATATACATTTGATAGGTCATGTAAGCTTTGTTGATATACAGTTTAATAAGAGTTGTTCTCGAGATTGAGTTCTACAATACTAAAATTTCCTAGGATTTATAGCTCCTCAACCTCTCATGTAAAGTTTGTTTCTTGAACTTGCAACCCATTAACCAACTGAGCATTGATAAAATTTTGTTGGAAACAAGAGTTAATAGAAAAAATGATATTCTATTTGTGGATACAACCATGAACCTATAGTATGGAGTTTCCACCTGAAAATAAACCCTTGGCGATTGCTTCATCCTTACCCTTGGCATGAGGTCCCTTGTATATAAGGATTTTTTCAATTGCTTCATCGAAACGTTCCCTCCTTGTGGGAAAGTACAATTATGTACACCATTCTACAATGTTTTATTTGAAACCTTGGGGTAAAACATATTTCCAACACCCTTTCCATATTGACTTTTCAGATGCTATGAATTCTTCAATACTAGGGAAATCATCTTTGCCAGTAAAAAATATCCTTCTTTCCATAACCAAAAAACAAAACTAGGGATTATTAAAAACAACTTACTTGAGAGTGTATATTTTCACAGTTTTTCATAATGCCCATTCATATTTTTGGACAAAAACCAACAAAAAAAATAACCATAAATACCAACAAGAAAAAACTTACTTTGCAAATCACAACTTTTCCTGGAAAATTGCTAAAGTTTTGTTGATTTTAAAATGTTGATAACTTCACTTCCTGGACTTTGTTTTGGCTGATTTATTTTTTTAAATTGAGTGTTTTTATAAGAGGTATTCAAATATCAATTTTTTTATGCAAATCATGCTCAAAACGTTTGATAATTGAGTCAAAAGTGCACTGCCCCCTTTTTTCCTTACAAAAAGTATGCAAAAAGAACCCATAAATGTATTCTTTCTTTGGACAAATAAAGTGTTATGATACCAAATGTTAGTTTGCACAAGAAATGTGGAAATTTAACATAATAAATAAAACAAAATCATTCACCAAAATATTGAACACAAGAATGAGATAAAACCCCTGAGGTAGGGTGTTGGCACAGGGGGAGACCCAGGGTTCAGCTCCAAGAGCACACCAACAAGCCCTAGCTACTGGCCCTTTCGGAAACACCTGCGTAGTAGATACAGTCTCACCCAAAGTAGCTATGAGGGGGTTGCAGGATAGAGATGTCTACAACCAGGGGAATATCAAGTGGATCTAGTACACCAACAACACAACATGCATCTATCACTTATCAAGCTCGATCTACCCTGTGCATTTATAGATCTGATCTAATACAATAATTCAATTAACAATATAACAGTGACAGAGATCAAAGCATCAACCACACACACAACACAAGATGTACGTGGTTCACCCTCTCTCTAGGGCTACGTCCACAGAATTGTGCTATATTATATTGATGTAAAGCATAAAGTTCTTGTCTGCGCTCTCAGCTCGCATATATTCTTTCTTCTTCTCTCTTTCTCTCCCCTTCCTGCACACCCAGCTATAGGACCTGACCTTCGCACACAGTTGAAGATCTTACAATACCAGAAGGCTCTCTCTCTCAGCACTTCCCTCTCTCAATAAAATAATATCTCATCACAACAATGGAGCTAGATCGACAACAATATCCTATCAACCCAAAGTACCAACGCAACCTAGGCCCTTTAGACCTCTATTTATACATTACAATCATTCAACGACAGCCCTAGGCCGAAACCTAGGTTCCAAAACCCTATATACAAAAACCCTAGGCATCTACACCGTAGGACAACTTGACCCTCTTTTTTCGGGCTTCTCTAGCCTATCTTTCCTTTCCTTTCGTGCGGTGCTCCAAAGCATCCAATGGTGGATTTTTCCCGCTTGCTGAGTTGTCCTCAATCCTTCTTCCTTGATTATGTGACATCCCTGATCTCCTTTCGTCCAATGGCTCGCATTTTTCGTACTTCTCTCCATATTTTATGCTCGTCTGCTCACTTTGACCTAGAAATAGTTACTGTGTCTTCCGTGAAGTTCAATTTTCACCTTTTCTTTCTTGATCTTCGTTCTCTTCCATAACCAAGGGCCAACATGCCCCAAACACTCACCTGTGACTTGTCCCAAGGAACTTTAGATCTGATCTCTCTATTTTTATTCGACTTTAGACTACGCAGGGCAGACTTTGCTTTTTTCTTTATGTCTCCTTCTCATCCTTGTGAAGACTGTCTTTTCTGTGTCTGCTACCCAGTTTCAACTGCATTTGGTACCTAGACCCTTTTCTTCTTTCTCTTACTGAGGTGTGCAAGGCAGATGGTTGTCATAGTACAACTTCATCCGACTCCCATTTACTAATCCTTCCTTCCATTCTCCCTTCAATGTTTTCAGTTGCGAAGCTCCCCCTTTGGTAACATAATAAATCTCATACAGTCTGAGCCAATGCATTCTGAACTTCCTAGGATGTTTCAAGAACTTACTATCGTACACTAGTACTAAGTCACCTTGCTTGAATGCCTTCCTTTTGATGTGCCTGTCATGATAAGTTGTTAAGCCCTAAATAGTGGCTCATTACCCCTTAATTGGGACATATTATATTAGTAATGTTATTTTATTTATGTGAGCTTTAGTCCATTAGTTTTAATTATACCTCCTAGTCTCCTATATATACCAAGGAGACATTTTCATTTTGAATCATCTTGTAATTGTACATTTATGTGGGCATAAGGAGGTTTCCCCCTCGAAGAGGCTTATTGTTTGAATTTATCTCTTTTTCAAGGCATTGATTACTTATTCTGAGGTTTTTCTATGCTGTATTGATATTTGGTTTTTAACATATGGTATTAGAGCTCAAGGTCTTGGGGTTTCGGTGCTACATCTGAGACACCTTGGAATTTTCGCTATAACTTTGTTTCTACAATGTTTCAGAAGGAACGTCTTGGAGGATATTTATCAGACAAATCAAGGTACATTGGGTTAAAATTTCCACTTCTGAGGCCTTATAATTTTAGAGATACAACCTGTGAAAGATAGGGTTTTGGAATCATCCTAAACTAAGTCATTGCATAATTTTCTCTATAAAACAATTTATGTAATGTTGCAGACCCTGAACTCCAAAGGATATTCACAGAAATTCATAAGGTATCTATGGTAAAACTTTCATCTTTTGGGTCATATTAAATTTGTAGATACACCCAGTGGAAGATAGGATATATGACTAGTCCTATTGACTAGTCTCAAGAAGGTGATCCAGGTAAAACAATAATAACTTCTTCCTAGAGTATCCAAATTGAGTGAGACTAGTTTCATTGGATAGTGGAGAGTCTTTAGTATTTATGGTACAAGTTTCATAATTTTATATCAATTATTTTGTGCAGTGCACACTATACAAGTGAGATCTACTCGAAATACCAAAAATCAGCAAGTTGTGGGGAAGTTACCATAAATTCCACTTGGCACATCCAATTTTGATTAGACCTGTGGAATTGCAGAGAAAAAATATCATAAAACTACAAAAAAGAATGTTTCATACCCAGAAGGGCCAAAAATTTGGAGATACAGCAGAAGAAAGATTGTCTAGTAGAACCACCTCAAAATCAAGGTTCAAAAGTGATACTTGGCCAACATGCCACCCAAAAAGGGAACTTCTACACCAAATAAGCCTCCAGAAAATCCTAATTGGACTCTTGATGAAGGTGAGGAAATGCATAGGGAAATAAATGATTTTAAAAAGAAGACAGTAACAAAAGATGAACTAGAAGAGATGGAAGCTAAGTTGGAGGCAATAAATACTAAGATGGATGGTTTAAAAGAGAATATCATGGAAGGATTGAAAAATTTCGTAATAGAGAGGACACCTGAAAGTGAAAATGTATCCCATGAAATTCATGATGAGGACACAGAGAAGGTGAATCAAGAATGAAGAAACTCTAACTTTGGGTTGAAGACCAACCACATTCCTAAGATCGATATGAGGAAGTTTGATGGCAAGGACCCTATCACATGGATAGTTCAGATGGAGCAATTCTTTAATCTACATAATGTTCCACATATGCAAAAGGTACAAATTGCTTCTTTATATTTAGAAATCAATCAATTTGTATGGTATATATGGATTTGTTCTCGTAAATCACTTGTCACTTGGACAATTTTCACTAAAGAAATGATAAAACACTATGAGGATATAAGGAGCAATACCTTCTTTAGCCAATTGATAAATCTCATTCAAAAGGGTTCAGTTACAAAGCACATTGAGAACTTCCAAAGATTGAATATAAGGTAACAGATATTCCAAATGAGCACTTGATTGATGTATTCATAGGAACTTTAAGAGATAACATTCAACATGAGGTTCGCCTTTGGGAACCCAAATCATTGGAAAATGCATTTAGGGTGGCAAGAAATGTTGAAAGTAAAAATATGGCTATGGCTACTAGAAGGACCAATCCTAACATATATAGAGAGAATAATTCTCCTTATTCTAAAACACCTCAACCTACAAGGTTGACACCTCAACAATTAGAGGAAATAAAAGCAAAAGGTTTATGCTTTAATTGTGACAGCAAGTACAGTAAGGGACATAAGTGTGGTG
>SNQJ01S0002201.1:82501-105048 GCA_010110895.2 Picea sitchensis
ATCACAGTGAAAGAATTTTTGAAGTAGGGGATTGGGTGTTTTTAAGACTACAACCATACAAACAGATGTCCCTCAAGCAAGCCAAGAAGGATAATAAATTATCACCAAAGTAATATGGCCCTTATAAGGTGTTGCAAAAGATTTGTACTATGGCATACAAATTGGAGTTTCCTGCATCTTCACAAGTACACCTAGTTTTCCATGTTTCATGCTTAAACAAGGTTATAGGTGACAGGATCCCAGTTCAAATTGTATTGCTAGAACTTGACGAGGAAGTAAAAATCATATTGGATCTTGAATCCATCACTGACACAAGAATTTTCTAGCTGAGGAATAGATCCATTTCAGAGTATCTCATTAAATGGAGGAAACTACCGGCTGGAGATTCCACTTTGGAAGATGAGTCTTTTATACAAAAGCATCCAGAGTTACTCAAGTGTTGCGGAAAACAATTGTCTCAAGGGGAGGGGCATGTTAAGCCCTAAATAGTGGCTCATTACCCCTTAATTGGGGCATATTATATTAGTAATGCTATTTTATTTATGTCGGCTTTAGTCCATTAGTTGTAATTATACCTTCTAGTCTCCGATATATACCAAGGAGACAGTTTCATTTTGAAACATCTTGCAATTGTACATTTATGTGGGCATAAGGAGGTTTCCCCCTCGAAGAGGCTTATTATCTGAATTTCTCTCTTTTGCAAGGCGTTGAGTACTTATTCTGATGTTTTTCTATGCTATATTGATATTTGGTTCTTAACATAAGCCTTCTCTCTTTCCTTCTGAACCTGTTGTTGGAATCCTACAATACATTAGTCTTCTTCTAGCTCAACCAACTGTGAAAGCCTCTCTTGAACTACTCCAGTATCATCCATGTGTGTAAAAGAAACAATTCTTAGGCTTGGTACTAAATACTCCATTGGAACAACAACTTCAATACCATAAACCAATTTAAAAGGGGTCTGCAATGTTAATTTCTTGCAAGTGGTTCTATAGGCCCATAGTACTGCAGGTACTCTTAAATCCCAATCATCTCTATTCACACTACATATCTTCGTTAATGTTGTCTCCAAGATCTTGTTGAATGCTTCAACTGTTCCATTTTCTTATGGATGGTAAGGTGTACTCTTCTGATGGTGAACTGCAAATTCTTCAGTCAGGGCTTCGACTGTCTTATTGACGAAGTGTGTTCCTTGATCACTCAAAAGGATATTTGGGCATCCAAATCTAGTTATTATGTCATCAAATATAAAACGCGCAGCTGTAGTTTCACTACAGTCATTAACTGCTCTAGCTTCAACCCATCTAGTCAGGTATTCTGTCGCAGTAATTATGTACCTTGCTCCTGTGCACTTCCCTGGTGGGTTTATAGGTCCCACGAAGTCAATGGCCCAATTTTCAAATTCTTGTAGGGTCATCTGTGGTGCTGATGGCCTTTCATCTCTTCGAGATGGTTTTCTAACTCTCTGGCATACATCATAGGCTCTGGCATAATCTTTAGCATCTCCATGTAAGGTAGGCCATCAAAGGCCAGCTCTCAAAACCTTCTGCACAGTTTCTCTCCCTGCGTAATGTCCTCCTACGATGCTTTCATTATATTTTGTGAGGATCAATGGGTTCTCTGTCTCCATAACACACCTCCTTAATATCTCATTGGGTCACATTTTGTATAGTTGACCGAATATAATTGAAAATTCTGCAACGCGCACCACTAACTATTTCTTTTGGGGAATTGTGTACTCACTAGGTTCCATTCATGTTGATCGAAACTGGACTATGTCTACGAAGTGGTCATCAATATTTATAATGGCGAGCAATTGTGCATCCATTAGTGTATCCTCCAAACTGATGGGTTCTTCGCCATGTTCCAACCTCGACAAGTGGTCAAGGCCCTTGTTCATTCTTCCTGGCTTAACTATGATTTCAAAATCATATTCTTGAAACAACAGAAACCATCTGCATATCCATCCCCCCAACACTAGCTTGTTGACTAGGTACCTCAGCACGGAGTGATCTGTGAACATTTTAAAGTGTCCTCCCAACAAGTAGTGGTGGAAGTTTTGCAGCGCATACACCATGGCTAGTCCTTCTCTTTCGATGGTGGTGTAATTAATTTCGGCTATAGATAAATTCCTGCTAGAAAAACCTAACGCATGGTCGATATCCCCTTCTCCAGGATGTGCTAGTACTACTCCTAATGCAATAGAAGATGCATCGACATGCACATGCAATTCTTTGCTCTAATCTGGAGAAACCAGAATAGGCGCGGTAAACATCTTTTGTTTCACTGTGTCGAATCTCATCTGGAATTCTTCTGTCCAGCTAAACTAACAGTCTTTATTCATTAGCTTCTCCATAGGTGTTGTAATCTATGCATATCCTTTGATGAATTTCCTGTAATAGCCAGTATGTCCCAGCGTAGTGTGTAGTTGTTTGACTGAAGTAGGAGGCGAAAAATTAACTATAATTGCAATTTTCAATGGATCAACCAACAATCCCTGCTTGCATACAATATGTCCTAATAGTAATCCAAATGGTGAGAAGAAGATGCACTTCTTCATATTTAAAGCAATTTGACACTACCTGCATTTATCCAACATTAGCCTTAGACATTAAATATGGGTTTTCAACAAACTAAACACAGCCCAGTCATCAAAATATGCTTCTAAAAATTTATGCAAGAACTCTTTGAAGGCTTCTACCACCACCATGGAAAATATGGCTGGGGCATTCTTTAGTCCAAATGACAACACTGTATATTGGTAGGATCCCCATTCTGTGGAAAACGTGGTATTGTGGCGGTCCTCCTTGGTAATCCGGATCTCATGGTATCCTGAAAATCCAACTTTAAACGAATATACCTCCTGGCCTCCCACATTATCTAATACTTCATCAGTGAATGGTGTAGGGAAAGGGTCATGAAAACAAGCATCATTCAACTTCCTGAGATCTATGCAGATCTTGATCTCTCCTATCTTCTTGTCTTGTACCACCATAGGGCTAATCCACTCTGACTCTTCGATAGGTTCTATAATCCCTGCTTCTCGCATTATGTCAAGCTCAATATTCACTTTTTCCTTATATTTAGGGTTCAATATGTAGGGTCTTTGCTTGACTGGATTTGCACCTGGATTCAAAGGTATCCTCATCTCTTCCATGGGACCTTTGATATCTTTCATATCATTGAAATTGGTCTAAAACAAGTCCTAATATTCGTGCAACAACTCTATAATCTTGTCAATGGTAGCAACATCCCAATAATCTTTGACATTGGCAAGATTTAGTGTCTCCTCCGTCCCAATATTGAATTTTTTAATCCTGATTGGCTAACCAATAAATGGTAGCTCCACTCCTGGTCCTTCCACATCTCTTTCAACTTCTGTTTCAGTGATTTTTACCTTCCCGGGGTCATCATCGTCAGCATTGATGTTGTAGCAATTCTGTAATTTTTCGAGAGGTGCAGTCCATTCGTCCTCTTATTGTTCCATAGGGAGGATAGATGTCTCCTCTAATACCTTCTTTCTTACAATTTGTAATGCTTGGTCTACTGAAATATATTCACTTTCAAATAAAAAGGTGGTTACAAAATTCTAAATCATACCTTCCTAGTCTGCAATGATGAGGCGCAGTTTTGCTTGAAGGTACCATTTGATAGGGGTCGTATCCAGCGTGTTAATGAATATCTGCACCCATTGTTCTTGAGGGATGTTGCTCCAAGCCTCTTTATAGCTTTGCACATGGTCCTTTGAGAAACTTCAACCAATATACCTTACTTTGCAACCGACTCCTTCTGCTGAGAACTGCATTTTGATAAAGGTTCAACATTGTGCCCAGTCTATAATATTACTTTTGTGTGTCCCCCACCATCTTGTTGGTGTGGCTTTTAGGGTCTCATCCATTTCGAACGACCTCTGCTGTGTTGGTACATTTTCTTCAAAATCCGATAGGAAGGATTCTAAAGGGTTCAAACCATCAAAGGTGGGTAAGTTACTTACTGTTGTGCCAATCCAACGGACTTCACTGGTTAATATAACACATCTTCTAGTGGATACTTCCTACATCTGGTTCTTCCAGTTTTACATCGCTTCTTCTAAATCTGATGAACACGTGTTGTCACTTCACCAACCCAGATTCCCATCGGTTGTAGGGTTGATGTAATCCTGTTGTCTAGCTATTAGTTTGTATATGTTTTCTAGTGGCTGTGTAGTATTCTTCTCTGATAGGCTCCGTGTATCGTTGAACTTCATATGGATCTAAAGGTGTGATGACCCTAAGGACATCCTTTTCAAAATTCACGTGTCTCTTCCTTAAGTCAACAACAATAGAGTTATCAAAGGCCCAATCAATTCCTAACAGCTCAGGGTAAGGACAACTATTGTCAACTATTTCAATTACCTCAAAATATGAAAACGTTCTTACTCCATTGATGTCCACAGGGACATGCTCCAATCATCCAAATGGGCTGACATCTTGATGAATATCCATCCTAAGTCTGACAGGGGAGTATATCAACTTCAGTTTTCCCATCTGTTCCCAAGTTTTCTTCGTCATGACATTGACCTCCGACCCTAAGTCGAGGACTACATAGTCTATCTCATACTCTCCTATTTGAGCATTCAAATGTAATTCCTTATCTGTCCTTCTCTTCTTACCAATTTGGTGTATTTCCCTATTTAGTAAGGTTTTTGTCTTTCCTAGTTCATATTGTCTGATTAAGTTCTATATATCTTGCATAGTGTTCTCGTCATGAATTAACTTAATAGAAGTGTATAAAATGTCCATGAGCTTGCTTACCTCTTTTCCTTCTCTTGGTGAAGCAGACTGATCAAATGTGTGAGGCATTCCATACTCTCTTATTTCTAGCCGTGTTTTTGATGAGGAACCTTCATCTGCTTTGAATTATTGTCTTGTTTCCTCAAATATTTGTCTTTCTTTCTTTGCATTAAAGGCTTGGGTGTTCTCTGTGGCCTTCCTGATACCTTAGTCTTCTGCAAGCTTTCCTTGAGTCATTCTATCCTCTCTTGTAGAAGTGCCTCCTTTGGTTATGACAATGACTTTAGGGTCTCCTCCGTGAGGTTCAACATATATCAGTTGCACTTGTGGGTTCTGCTGAGGTCCTCGTTTTTCTTGAAGCTTGGGAAGCAGCACAAGACATTCTTCTATAACATGGTCAAATGAGCTGCAGTAGCTACAAGTGGTACACGCGTTCTGACAATCCCTTGCAAGGTGTCCTGGTTGTGCGTAGTTGTAATAGATTATCAATCCTCAGCCTCTACTCATTCCTCCTCCTCCTCCTCTTCCTCTGAATCCACCACGAGGATTGAAGTTTCCTCTCCCAAGAGATTTATACTATGTAGCATTTCCCTCTTGTTGTACAATATCTATCATCATGTCCTACAAACTTACAGAATGTACAATATAAATTTGTACGTGTTTGGACATACTTCTGCATGTAATAGCCCTCACCTGTGCGGTGCCTATTTCTACATACTTCACACTAGGGCAGGTTGACTTGCTTCAAGGGGCTCGGTGGTCCTGAGGAAAAATATTCACGGAATAAAGGACAATGTTCCTTCTCATGGCCTTCTTATATGCATCTTACACACTAGATATCGTCTCGTTTTTCCTTCCCCTTTTCCTTCTTCATATCCTCAACCTGTAGAGACAAACTAGTCAGTTGGCTCAAGATCTGGCTCATACCTGAGCTGGATTCTCCCATAGGGGTTGATTCAAGTTTCATAGTGATCTCCAATGCATCATCCTACGAAGAAATCTTCTGCTGCATCAGAGGAACTCTGATGTGTGGTAACAGTGCATCGAAGAACCATTCTTTATTCTGTTCATTTGGGATCTGAAAAGTTGATTGGCATGTTAAGGTTTTGAATATTTGATCGAACTCCCATACCAATTCGACTACTTTCTTCTTTATCTCCTTCAGTTCTCTAATACATTGAGATTCTGACTTAGGTTTCTTAAACTCTGTGATCAACAAATTCTTGATCTCGCCCAGTGGCTTAGGCTACTCAAGTCCTTTGATAAGCTTCATGTACCAGCTCAGTGTGCGATCCCTTAGGGTAGTGTTGAACTGGGTCCTTTTAACAGCTTCATCGGTGACATTTTTAATATTCCATACGGCTTCGCACAAAAACCAACGCTGATCAGAAACTTTAGATCCATCTCCCCTAAAGATAGGTAGCCTCATCTCATCTTCCATAGATCTTCCTAGGGTTCCTGAATGAATGTGTCGTGGGATACTATGGACAGTGCTCTAGATGCTCTGGTGACTAGGATTACTTTGGTTGCTTACTACTGAATCAACGAAAAGTATAACAATACTTACTTCGATGGTCTGCGCGGTTTCTAAGGTTTCAGGTTCTCTTCATCGAAGCTCTTCAACTCGTCCTTCCTCTTTTTTGGTGGGCTCTGAGTGTTCTTTGTCCATCAGATCTGGTTCCTCTCCACTATAGAAACCCTCTTCCCCATATTTTTTCTTAAACAGGTTCTCAAAGTGAACCCCTCTGAATACTCTTCCACTCCGTGTATGCCCAGCTTTAGTGTCACTGTCATTGTCTCAATTCCTAAACATTAGTCTTTTCAAATCCATCTAATCTAATGTATCTTCAAGACGTTCTTTTCATGCAACAACATCTTGATTCTCAGCTTTAGAAAGTGCAAAAAGCTTCCTCTGGGTCCTTTGAAAAAGTATCTCTCAGCTTGACTATACGATTCTATTCTATCAACAACAAACTCTGTGATGTACCCTCCAATGGTACTATCGAACCAGTGATCTACCACTCATGATACAGTGTTATCATCTTCTTTGAACTTCTTGATCAAATTTGGCATCCAAACCACAAGAAGTCTAGATCGGATCTCAAACTAGGTATCGACTAATCTAGCTAGCCACTCATACATCTCCTGATGTATTCTTCCAAAGAATATCTCATGTATATCTATAAAACTGTACTTCTCCAACAACTCCTCTGAACTAAGATTAGGGTTCTTGTTTTGGGCTTCAGCGAAGTCCTTTCCTTGA
Organism: Picea sitchensis; assembly: GCA_010110895.2. NCBI lineage: Eukaryota > Viridiplantae > Streptophyta > Pinopsida > Pinales > Pinaceae > Picea > Picea sitchensis. The sequence goes on from SNQJ01S0002201.1 coordinate 89,537, forward strand.
TCTTCTATCCACTTTTGAGTTTTTGTCTTCAATGGAAACCACCTTGACATTCCATTCAAGAAGATTCATGTCTCGACAATGGAACCATTTGTTTGCACAGGGGAAGATCCAGGGTTCAACTCTAAGAGTGCACCAACAAGCCCTAGCTACTGGCATTTTCGGCAACACCTGTGTAGGAGATGTAGTCTCACCCGAAGAAACTATGAGGGGGTTGCAGAACAAATATGTCTACAACCAGGGGAATATCAAGTGGATCTAGTACAACATCAACACAACATGCATCTATCACTTATCAAGCTAGATCTACCCCGCGTAGTTATAGATCTGATCTAATAGAACAATGCAAATAACAATATAATAGTGACAGAGATCAAATCATGAACCACACACACAACACAAGATGTACATGGTTCACCCTCTCTCTAGGGATACAACTACAAAACTGTGCTATATTATATTGATGTAAATCATACAGTTCTTGTCCGCGCTCTCAGCTCACAGATCTTCTTTCTTCTTCTCTCTTTCTCTCCCCTTTATACGCACTCAACTGTAGGACCTGACCTTTGCACACAGCTAAAGATATTACAATACCAGAAGGCTCTCTCTGTCAGCACATCCCTCTCTCAATACAATAATATCTCATCACAACAATGGAGCTAGATCGACAACACTATCCTACCAACCCAACCTAGGCCCTTTAGACCTCTATTTATACATTACATTCATTCATCGACAGCCCTAGGCCGAAACCTAGGTGCCAAAACCCTATATACTAAAACCCTAGGCGTCTAAACCCTAGGTCAACTTGACCCTCTTTTTTCGGGCTTTGCCGACCTGTCTTTCCTTTCCTCTCGTGCAATTATCCAAAGCATCCAATGGTTGAGTTCTCCTCGATCCTTATTCCTTTCTTATCTGTTGTCCCTGATATCCTTTCGTCCAACGAATCACTTTTTCCATACTTCGCTCCATATTTTCTTCTTGTTTGTTCACTTCGACCCAGTGACAATTATTGTGTGTTTTGCGAAGTTCACTTTTCACCTTTTCTTTCTTGATCTTTTCTCTCTTCCATAACCAAGGGACAACATAGGGTAACACCATATATTATTCTTCATGGAAGGAATGCACTCCCAGGAAATACTTGCTTGATATAATCACAATATTCTTCACTAAGCTCATTACATTTCTCTCATCCATTTCTTATATAATTGATCCGAATTATTTTCGGCATGAAATGAGAGCGGAGATATAACACAGAAATATTCAGAGATATTGCAAAAGAGACAACAATATAACAGAGATATAGCGGAAATATAACAAGATTCAAAGATATACAGTAATACATGATTTCTATTAATGAAAGAAATGTACAAAGACTGTAAAAATATAGAGTGAAAGACTCGCTAGAATGGCGGCAACTTATCTCTGAGAAGAGATGCGACGACTACTCGCATTCGAAAGAAGATGATTACAATAAGGCTCTGAAGGCCGTTTTACAATAAATGGGAATGCCAAAAGTCCTAAGTATCCAAAAACCTAACCCTAGGAGATGAAGCGCCAAAAGTCATGTGGGCCCCGTTTGGGTAAGTGAGTACATCAACTTCCCGGGGTCGTAACTTTTGCATACGATCTCCATTTTAGGCGTGTGATAGCTCGTTGGAAAGGTATCTTCGAGGAGATTCATTTTGGGGTCTCAATCATGCCTTAGGATATCATTGAGAACCTCTATCTCGAAAAACCTTCATTTAGGCCCTCAAAATGGCCCCGGAAGTTAAAACCTGCTAAAAATAGTAAATTTTCAAAATTGCCAGAAAACAGTTTTGAGCCAGTCGAAAAAGGTGGGTGGCCACCAATATCCACCTGGATCATAGACTCTAATAGCATGGATGGGATTTACAAAGTAGGATACAAGGTCTTCTTGAACATTAGGTTGTAGAAGAGTTCAATAAAGTTCGGAAATGAATCCAAATTATCTCCTCGATTCATAGGACCATTAAATTAGTTGGGAAGAGTTGAACCAGTGGCTTATCACCTCACATTGTCACCCAATCTTCATAGGATACAAAATGTCTTCCACATTTCTTTATTACAGTGGTACATGCCAAACATTTTTCATGTATTTGACTAGACTAAAATATATGCATTGAATGAGGAAACATTCTNCGCCAAAAGTCATGTGGGCCCCGTTTGGGTAAGTGAGTACATCAACTTCCCGGGGTCGTAACTTTTGCATACGATCTCCATTTTAGGCGTGTGATAGCTCGTTGGAAAGGTATCATCGAGGAGATTCATTTTGGGGGCTCAATGATGTCTTTGACTATCATTGAGAACCTTGATCTCGAAAAACCTTCATTTGGACCCTCAAAATGGCCCCGGAAGTTAAAACCTGTTAAAAATAGTAAATTGTCAAAATGGCCAGAAAACTATTTTGAGCCATTTGGAAAAGGTGGGTGGCCACCGATATCCATCTGGATCAATAATACTAGCTAAGAACATTCTAGAGAATGGACCTTCTAGAAATCCTTCTCATATTTATTATGTACACACTAATATTTTTAACTACTATAGTGGGATTATTCAACCTTATATTGAATGGCCTCCACTATTATCACTATGGGCCCTTCAATCCCCAATTACCTCCCTAGATACACTACAACACCTATTAGTTTGGTTGCTCTACAAAAATGTTGTTCATTTGACCTAGAGTTTGAATTAGCCACTTTGCTTGTTGATTTGGAGGTAAATTTGATTTCATGAATGCAAAACAATATTGGGAATCTACTAAAAAAAACCACATGCCCGATTTTGTCCTTACTAGGTGCAACTACGTGAATCAATGAATGATTTTAAAAACAACCACTACAATTGTTTTTGGAAATTGTCATCAAATGTACTTGAAAAGATGCATGTACATTCCTTAGCGGATGTTTTCTAAGTAATATTACCCACAATTACTTGAATGGTTGTCTTCTTAAAAAAAACCCATGTCCCATAATTCCTTAATTTAGTGTCATATGCTCACAAATGACGTGCAAAGACTGTCCTTATAAACAGTCTGCTACAAGAATTTTAGTAGCAAAACTACATTTTGACAATATTGAAGTTCTGGAAAATTCCATGAAGACTATCAAAACTTTTGAAACGGTTAGGAAACCACAATATATATTCTAAATAGACATCGAAATATGGGGAGTGAGTAGAAAAAAACATTTAAATGCACCGTGAATCTTTTATGAAGTGAAGGCCTTATAAGGTGGGTAAATGTAGTAATATGAATAGTAAATGAGTGAAGATGAAGGGTGAATTAAGTGAAACTAGGCTAAAGGGGCATTGTAAACATGTCAAAACCAAGGCTAAACATCTCCCCCAAACTCAAGTCATTGTATGTCCTCATGAAATAAGGTTATGAATGATAAATGTTTCCCGGATCATAATATTTTTTTATGATACATGCTTTTATTTCCAATCCCCTGTTTACTGTTGAAATCAATGCTTTTTTCTTTCTATTATAAACATTTTTTTTTCTCTATTTATTTTCTTTTCTTTTAAATTTAATATTTTATTCTTTTCTATTTTATTCATTTTTATAAGGCATGATGATGAACCAGACTTGAATTATGCATGCTCTTGACTGGGTCAGACATTTTTTTTTCTCTATTTATTTTCTTTTCTTTTAAATTTAATATTTTATTCTTTTCTATTTTATTTATTTTTATAAGGCATGATGATGAACCAGACTTGAATGATGCATGCTCTTGACTGGGTCGTACAATAGATAAAAGTTTCCTATAAGAAAAATAACACATTTTCCTTCACTATCAAATCTGTCATAAGAAGTGATACTTGAATGGAGAAAATATGTTTTACCCTTAAGTTTCTTCAAAGATTAACAATGCCCAAAGGAAAGGATAGTAGTGAAGGATTCCAAAGGTAAATGAAATGAATGGACAAAAGGAAATCGAGTGATTTCTATGAAAAAATCATGTTTAAACCAATGACGATTACATCGAAGTATGGAATGGAGGAATGTGCATGGTAAGTAATAAGAAAAGCTAATGTGTGGAGAGGTGAAAGAGAATCAAGGTTTTTTTATGTATGTAATTCCCCAAGTTAGATGAATAAGTAGAAATATAAGTTGTTATAACTGATTACCTTTTCTTTTACTTTTTCTCTGGCTTGGTTATATTTGATGTGATCCATGGGGATGTGTGTTGAAATTGGTGTACTGGAGAATGCTCAAAACTACGATGTTATGAATGAACAATATCTAGACTACAAGAAATATAGTAACATATACTACTACTTAAAAATCCAATAACAAATAGCTACAAAATCTGAATCACATTGGCTTTTTTTTTTTTTATAGGAGCATAAAGTAGAATTTAAAAATGAATCCCTTGTACCCTCTTTTTTCTGAGCTAATTTCTTGGTTACTGAATTTCTCAATTACTTTTCCTTTTATCCTTGCTTCCTCTTTTTTCTGAGCTAATTTCTTGGTTACTGAATTTCTCAATTACTTTTCCTTTTATCCTTGCTTCCTCACTAGACCCGTTGATTCTAAACCTAGGTTGACAACTAAGAAACCATATTGTGACGATTTAGTATCACCTCCAAGTTATGGTTTGTCCTGGAATGCACACAACCTTGAAAATTTGTGAATTTACTACAGGAATATGTAGTCTCTACAAAAATATATAGTTTCTACAAAATCTTTGATTACCTGCAACCATGATTTGGATCCTCTTTCATTTTCTAGAGGTTAGAAAGGGAATTCTAAACCAAAGTTGACTTTGATATTTTTTTTTTATTGTTGATGTCTACTTTTAACAGATGAATAAACAATTAGAAAGGGAATTCTAAACCAAAGTTGACTTTGATTTTTTTTTATTGTTGATGTCTACTTTTAACATTTAACAGATGAATAAACAATTGTTGATTCTAGTGAAATCTAGAATTACAGATGACTGACCTGGAACTTCAAATTTATGATGAAGAATTTAATGAAAGAATGCATGAAATTATTTCATTTATGTTATGAAAATTATGTTGATAATTTCCATACTATATTTAGAAATAAACTATACCAAGCAGTTTCTCAAAAATATTTTACTGGGAAATGTCGGTAGCTATCAAAAAAATTTGAAACTATTGAAAGTCTGAAAACAACAACGATTATATTTATCTTGAGATCCTCATGTGAAGAAATTTGAACAACAATTTCTATAATTTAATTAAATTGATCTGTAAGTGCCCTTTTTTCCATATCTATTTGAAAGAATATCTATAATGATTAGAATCCGATTATGAAATTATGAACAGGAACTAAAAAAATCTTGGTCATTCTAAAGAGTTTTGAAATATTTATATCATACTGCAATTCTGAAAATTTGAATACTTTTAAAATCTTTGAAATTTTAATCTAGAGTAAAAAAAGAAAAATCTATATGTTGATTTGCAAACTGGTTCTGCGACTTTATTTCGAAGAAATTTTGTTGCTGAAGAAAAAATCAAAATTTTTATTAATGAAATGCTCAAAAGTTTGTTTTTCTAATGGAACCTTGAATCTTAGACTTCTTTTATTGAATTTTCATAGTTGAGCTTTCATTAGAAAAATTTTGGAATATTGATACATAAATGCAAAGAAGGTTTCCACAGGAACATCTTCTTGCAAAATAGAAAATCTGATATAGGCATAGAAAGTTTGCTCAAAAATGAAGTATCAACTACACGAAGAATAAGCAATAGAAAAATAAGTTTTCAATCTAATTTGCTCATAAAAAAATTGGGAAATTAAAAAGGTAAACATCTTAATACCTTGGATTGTTCTTAGGAGTTAATATCATGAATATGTAACAAAAGAGGTAAGGATGAAGGCAAAAAATTATCAATTAGACTATCAAAATAGGACGTCCCCATTTCATTTTTCTTTTACAAGCAAAAGGAACCCCCAACCCCCCTTCAATAAAATTTGAACTCTAAAGCATAATCCTATACTACCATGAACCTAATGATTATTCTTCACCTACCTTGAGAGATTTGGGGGTTTTATCTTTATTGGTGATTGTATTTCAAGAGGTTTGTTAATCCTTTTGATATTATACTTTCAAATATCTTCATAATTATTTATGACTTATGATTCTTTTTTGATGTTTGTATGATGAAATTGGTAACTTATCTTTGGAACCTTTTGGCATCTTTCAAATTATTTTATGATCCTATATGAATGCATGGTTCGATGTCTTATTTTATGCCCAGAATGAATTTTTCTTTGAGGACTTTTTGAATGGATAATTAAAAAAAGGACACATAAGCATTATGCATCATCTTACTTGCATGTTGTTCCTAATGTATTCATCTTTATGCTCTCATATGTTGATCATATTTTTCAATATCAAACTCTTATATAGAATCACAATATCACTAATCCATTCTATGTGTTTGTGACTTGATACAGACAAGTTTTAGGAAATTTATGTACAACAACAAGTTGTTTATGAAAGGACAAGATCATGGATGATTATCTTTGAGAAAATTACTCTTTCTTTTTCTTCATTTTTTACAAACAAATACCACACTTATTCATAATTTTATTGAAGCAAAATAATGTAATGTTTATGATTTACAGAGAAGTGTGTTCTTCCTTGCATAATTGATCTCATCTCTTCTGTGGTTTTAGGAGTAGGGTCGCAAGGTGACTTCCTTTACATGACTTCTCTATCCTTGAAATGCATGTGGGGAATCCCTTGATCTTATTTATATTGACTAGACTTCTCTTTATGTAGATTTGGTCTATCATTTGAAGCCAATAGTCAACATTCAAAATTAAGCCTTGTCTTTCCCAAACCTCATCTGAATTTACTTTTATCACCATTACATTGATGGGGCCCAAAATTTGATCCTTATCAAGAACCTTGATCCTTGCCAAAATCTCTCTCATTGGAAAGTTAGGATATCTACCTTGCTCATCCCAATTCATGAAGACCTATCGAACTTCTTGGATGTGAAACCATGTTTTATTATCACCTAATGATTTCTTTCCACTTGCCATAACTAGATTCATGCGTTGTGGTTTGACATGGGAACCTATTCCCCGATATTATTTGTTTCCCTCACCTTTCAAACCTATTCCCCGATATTATTTGTTTCCCTCACCTTTCAAACCTATTTTCTTTTCCCTCTGTAATTTTCTATTGATTCGATAAGCATGTCTCATGTGCCTGACTAGTGTTGAACTCCTTTTTATCACATGATTTGCTCTTAGTGACATTAAAATTTCATGTGATGTGTCGTCCCTTTAACCCCTTCACGATCACCATTTTTCGCATCCAAATTTGAGTGGTCAAGATCTCCATATGACATACCAATCCAACTTGACAATTGATTATTCATAATCTACATAATATACCTTGTTTCTATATTTGGTCCCTAGGTGTGGAACCCTGACTCGTGTGGAACCCTGACCTGTGTGGAACTTGAACTCATTTTTTCCAATTTTTTTTTGTATATAATTGTTACAGTTTATTTTTTTATTTCATTGTTAATTTTTATTTATTTTATTTTATTATTTTCATTTTTTATTTTTCCAAGGTTTTGCAAAACTACACATGACTTTGATTTCCCATGGTTTTACCAAACCTATCCTTAGTAATTGAATTACATGGAAAAATAAATTTTTATTTGGAAATCATTTTACATGAGCAAAATCAATTTTACATGGAAAAAATAATTTTTATTAGAGAAATTATTTCTTACTTTGTGCATTCTTCTTTAAATCCCTAATATATATTTTTCATATATGTATTATTATTATTATTCCCATGACATAGAATACACACATTATTGATTTTTTTTTTTTCAATTTTTCCTTCCCCTCAATTTTCATCGACCTTTACTATTTAGTAAATCCCATCAGGATTTACCATTAGGACGTACCTACCTTCTTTATCGGAATCCCCTCCCCTCCCCAAATACTCCTCATAAAATTATTATATTATAATACCAAAACAAGATTTAGGATGTCAGGGGATTTACATGGGAAGATTTACTTGCATGAGCCATCTTATCGGATCCCGAATTCCCAAAGACCATCGCAATGCTTATGTTTTTGGAAATTTATGTTTTTGGAAGTTTTACTTACCATGATGGATTATTAACCATTATGAATCATCATTAGACCTTGTGTGCATCAGATTTTTCACCTACCATGGCACATTCCTCACATTAGATTTTATCAAACTTATCGAAGTTTGAAACTATTTGGATTATTTTAATATATTTCACCCTTCAGAACATAGGCCTTCGAAGGTTCTTCTTTCAATATTTTCAGATTTCACCTACCCCATTGGAGGATTCATGTTGGATAATTTAAATTGTAACATTTACTTGAGGATTCCCCATTGCACATTTCTCACCCATCCTTCCAAATATCGAACATCCAATGAACCTTATGATTATTTTAATATTTATTTGAGACTTAGGATTATCAAAATTTAACCCATCGGACTTACCCATTCGGTGTTTTCACTACAGGGAATTAGCCATTGCGATTTACCCTTAGGACACCATCTCCATACTTTCCCATAACCCTTTTTCCGGACACCATTTCGAAAGTTTATTTAGAGTATTATTTCAGTTTTTTTTAATATATTTGGGGGGTAACACTTTGAGTTATATGTTTATTTTGAGTTATTATGTTGATGTTGATTATTTTATTAGTTTTTTATTTTAAGTTGGATAGGGAGTATTTTGATTTTTATTATTTTATTGATTTTGATTTTATTCATTTCCTATTTTACTATGGGTTCTTGGCCAAAATTTCCACATGAACCCTTGGTCCTATGCCTCCTCTATTTTTACACACAAACCAATTAAGGGGAAAAAAAACATAAACCATTAAATCTTAAATTAACTGATGCATGTGGTATAATGATTTTAGGGTTGAATATTGACAATTTAGATTCCCCCATGACTAGATAAAGGGTTGTTGAGCACCAAATCCATGTGGCCATATCCTGAGCTTTGGGTTTCCAAATCAGGAACATGATTCAATGTTGGAAAGGTATCAAGAAGGAGAACGCATTGGAGGAGAAATTCAAGCCAAAATGGTCACAAAAAGTCCTAGAAAATTTAAAGAATGGAGGGCGAGGAATTTAATGGGAAATGGGTTGTGCAATGTTTAGGAAGAAATATATTAAGCTCCTAAAGATGAAATCACGCCCAAAATATCCTCTTGGAAATATATAAGAGAGTAGAACATGTTGGTATAGATATTATTGAAAAACTGATGGTGGAAATTCCTAGAAAATTGAAAGAATAGAAGAGGCCTAGATTTAATTAAAAAATTGATTGTACAATGTTCAGAAAACCATAAATCAAGTTCCAGAAGGTTAAATCAGGCCTGCAAGAGCATGTTAGAAATATGAAGAAGAAAGGAAGGAGATAAAAGGTTTTTAATCACTATATTGACACCCAAAAATGCCCAGAACAATTCAAAGAACAAAAGAGTACATAGTCAAGCAGAGCCAATAATATTTTTAAAAAATATCATTCATGAACAACAGTACAGTGAGATTGAATAATCAAGAGTCTTTTCAACTTTTGTTTATAACGATTGTATATTCATTTACAAAAATGAAACATAAATTTGAAGTGTATGATGAAAAAACCAAGGGAGATGAAATGAAGAGTTGCAACTGAACAAAAATGAACAAAACAAAAATTGAGGAGTATCTCGTATTTTACAAAAAATAACTCGTTGTATGTGTAACATGCCTAACACCCATGTTGAGTCCCATCACTACAGAAAATGAGTTAGATTGCTAAAAAATGAATTAAAAACGCCTCATATGTACAACATAAAACCAAGGGGCAACAAGCGTATAAAAACTATAGTAAAAAACTTGTTGATTTATCCATGCATCTATAGCATTTATAAATTCATGAATTCATGAAAACCTAGAAAAACATAACACAACATTCAGGTATCATTTATACATCGGAATAATCATAAATAACACGACATAAACACTTATTTATTTATTAATGTAATTCAACTAGTTTCATACGAACGATGAACCTTCAATCCATAGGCTATGGTGTTCTATATCACAAGAATAGGCCACCCCTGAGTTAAGGATATCATTCCAAAAGGTGATATGGCCCTATGGTTGTGCACTCTCCACACATATCATCCCAAAAACTGGGTTCTACTCCTATAGTAGCTCCAATCCTCTAGATCTCTTGCCCACAACCTGGACCACCCAAGCAATGTAACCCCATCACTTCTCACAGTCCCTCAAGATGTTTCATTTGATTATCATAGATTCTGATGCACTTGATTGACGAGGAAATCTCAGCTGCAGACTTTCAGGAACTCTCAGCTACCCAAGGAGTTCTCACAACAACATTCACAAGGCTCTTAAGACATTTCCTCAACAAGAAATCACACTATAATATTATATCCCGATTTCAAAGCACACAGGCCTATTTATTAGCATAAAACACAACCAAATAATGCATCTCTTCAAGTATACCATGGTTGGTGCTCTTTCTAGCCCTCAAATCTCCCCTTGCTTCCCATAATATACACATAAAACATGTCTCTATTTTGTACACGGATTTCCCTTCTTCTCCCTTGTTTTCTTGACTCTCACTCTTCCCCAAAGATGATTGTAATTCATCCCATACTCACTAATAACTATGATATGTGACCACTCGCATTCACCCTCTTACATGAGTTAAATTATTGGCTTTTGGAACACTAAAAAAAAACAAAAGGTTATACACAATGATAATAACTTCAATAATGTGGGTTTGTATTAATACCCATAAATGATTCCCCCTTGGACCCCCTATCTCTTTTGGAGTAATATCCCCCCTGTTTTTTTTCACCCCTTTCATATCACAACCACGATTACTATTTTATTAATATTTCAATGCACATAATATGTCATTCGTCCTCCAGCCACATTAAACCAATACAATATATTCCCCCCAAGACATCGACTCACCAGCATAAATCACATTTATACAATTGCATTATAATTCATGGGAATTAAAAACAAGGATGTTGCGTTCTCCTCCCCCTTGTTTTTTCATTTTCCTCAATGCAAAACACCCTACAGTGTACATAAAATTACAATGTTAGGCTCTCTCACCTTTAATAAACATATAGGCTCTCTAGCCTTTAATCAACATATAGGCTCTCTAGCCTTTAATCAACATATAGGCTCTCTGACCTAGTATTATAGAGGAATTTCAGTAATATATAGGTGCGCTGGTCCCAAAAAATCATGAATACATAGGAGATATGGCCCCAAAACATAGATACAGAGGCACCTTGGCCCAAAACATATATACATAGGAACTCTCTCTCAAAACATATACATAAACCATTTACATTCTCCTAAAACTATCTCTATTTCCTCCAACTTTCTTCCTCTTGACCATTCCAACCCAAGGAATTTACCCCTTCACTATTGACAGTCCATTAGGTGTCCCATTAATTTATTAAGGTTTACCCAAGGAATGTTACCCTTTCAATTTCCTGAGTCCATAGGTCTACACCATTTGTTCATTAGGGTCTCTCTGACACAAGTCACTGGGAATCTGATCACTATTGGGATCTCAAGGGACTCACTACTAGGAAGAACTACTAGGAAATAACCAGATGAAACTATGATGCTATAGTGCAATTCACACAAGAATTCACTCTTCAGGCCTGGAAAACTAGTTCTTTTGCAATTCTAAAAAAGTTCTCCTTCTTGTTTTACTCACCCTCAAGGCTCATGCATCCCTTTCACTATTATATAGTTCCTTAGGTGATCCATCATTTTCTAAGGTGTTCTTATGCACATGAAAGCCAAATTGCCTCTAAAATTCCACTAGCAATCTGTAACATGTGGAAATCATCCCATCTGCATCATATGCATATATTCAGTATGAGACATCAACATGTTATTTTCGATTAAAAATTTTCAAACATGTTTTACATAAGAAACACAATTTCCTAAACATGAGTTTTCTTCTCATAATTATTTGGTTCTTGTAGTAGTAGATATTGGTCTTCCTTATGGGATTACATCATTCCCATGTCCAAGACCACTCTACCTGCAATCTAACAACTTTCTTGTAGCCATATAAGTTGTTAGTATCTCATGAAAAATATCATTTCACTACAACATTTTCATTTATTCCTTGAATTAATTTCATAATATTATTGTAGAATTCAATTACATCCAACTATTTTTCAGATTAAATGGAACGAAACCATCATTTCTTGCACACACGTTATCTAGAATACAAATATTTTCATAATGAAATTAAAATTTTACCAATAAATAAAACCAATGTGACAATACCCATGGTCACATATACACAATGCATCCTTGCATTGACTCTGGAATACCATATGTCCATGTCATCTATTCCACCACGTGAATTGGAAACTCTAGCTAACATCTTAACAGATTATTCAAAATTTTCCCCATTTATCGTTCTGATCATTGCGATAGCTTCCTCCTCGACCCATACACAACACTAGGGATATAATTTTCTTAGTTCTCTCCTATGTCGAAAAAGGGGTGGCAATCCAAACATCGATTATAAAGGGGAATACCATTATGCACTTGTATGGTGCTATAGCCTTTCCATTTCCAACCTCATCATGGCCTTACACATGGCCATATCTAATGTAATCCATTTCTACAATAACATTGATGTCTATTGACTTGACTTGGTGATTATGTCATAACCAATATAACATAATATTCTAGTACATTTATATATAAATGCATTCAAGCATCAATAAAATATTCACCTTCAAGGCCTTCTTCCTTTATTTCAATTTCAAATATTTGAACTTTAATTGAGAGAATTATCAAGTCAATTCCCTTCATCATTTTATGAAACATAAGAATCAAAATAAACACTTTCATGTCCATTATCAATTAATTGATGCTACTTATGTTGGAAAGTTGGTTTTCATTGATGTCAACCCTAGAAGAAGTCTATAAGCCCTTAGAAGGGATGGGTTTATTTGAAGAAATATCCAAAGTGGTTCCCTTATGGTGTATCTCTAAGAATGTCTCTCACTAAAAGATGTTTTGTATAAGCCTACAAGAATCCATAGTGGTTAAGAAAATAAGTTACGTGTATGGTCAAAGAAGCCTTGCGAATTTGGTCAGGAAGGCTCAGAGGTGTGGTCATGAAGCCTGAAGTTCTTTGAGGAAAATGATGATTAAGGACATTGTAAATGAATGAAAAAAATACATGGATTGATACTCCTCTTAAATTCATTTCCAGTGGTAGGTGTCACTCCAAGTGGTTTCTCATGGTTGAGGATATATTTCCTCTTAAATATGAATACTTGAAAGTAAGTGAGGAAGCCATAGATCTAAGGACAAGAAGTTGCAAGTCAGACCTAAAGTCAAGTAAAGGAGGTAATTGAAAATTATAAATACACATTAAGAACCTCTCATTTTCATCATTCATCTTGTGATCTCTTAGCACAATCTTGGAAGTCAATTTCAAAGGGAATATGAATTGAAGAAGGGAGAAATTCTAAGTGAATATGAAATCTTGTGATGATGTGTTCTAAGGTATCTTATTTAACTGACATATTTCCCTTTTCGCTATAACGTTTTTTCTAGAATGATTCAAATAGATAAATGTCGGCAATGTTGTGAAAACATATCAAGGTACCTTTGGTACAAATGTTAGCTTCTCGGTCATTGTATGTTTGGAGATACCCTCTGTGGAAGATAGGGTTTTTTACTAGTCATGTAACTAGTATCAAACTTGTGTTCCATGTAAAACAGTCATAACATCTTCATAGAGGATCTAAATTTTGTGAGACCAATTGCACTGGAAATAGTACACTTCTTAGTAGTTTTTTCATGATCTTTACAATCATATATAAAATATTGCGTACCTGGCATGTTGTACAAGTTATCTCTCCACAATAGGCCAAAATTCAGGAATGTCTTCCATTTTCTCTATATATCTTTTTCATTGATTGTCGAGCGATTTATATGCTAATGAATTTGACATAAAATTGTCAACCTGTGGCTCATAAGATTCAAGGTGCAAGCACAAAATATTGAAGGTGAAATTAAGGTAACCTAATCTAATGATTGAAAAAGAAACACACGACTGAAATTGAATTGCATGAAATAAACGAAAGAATGAAATTGCATAAAATAAACCTGATTGAGAAATCATGAAATTAAATAAAGAAAAAATAATCTATAATATAAATAACAAATGGAAAATGAAAAACATATGTGAGCTCACATAAAATCTATATTAACAACTCAAAATAAAAAATCTATTATGGAGAAATCAAAATATTTACTCTTAAACACCAACTCTATTACAAAATGATGAAATCCATGACTAACTCATTATCTCAAGAGTAAAGACTAACTACATTATTCTTTTTCATTTCTTTCTCTCTTCTTATCCTCCTCTAAAATGAGGAGAGATCCCTCTTATTTATACATGAGTGCTTTGAAAATAAGATAAGAAACTCATAATTACAAATCCACTTTTCTCTCAACCAATTTCCTATAATTACAAAATACTTATCCCTTCAAATCCTCTCCACTTTTCTCTCAACCAATTTTCTATAATTAAAAAATACTTATCCCACTTTTCTCTCACAAATCCTCTCATGATATTCCTCCTTGAAATTAGCTTGAATTATCTCCTTCAAATTTTGAAAAGCCAGAGATAACATTCGGGAATATTTTGAATACTCGTTGGTTGAAACATTCAAATATCCCTATATTACAAAGCTCACACAAATCATTGAGATATATATGAAAAATATATCAATTTCTAATATTTAATCATAAATTCTCTTTTAATACTAAAATGAATAAAGTGGAAAATAATAAGGTGAAACCCAAATGTATTCATGAAAAGAGTATATTGAATGGTTAAATGAAGTGATAGAATGTGAGGAATGGCGACAAGAAAAGAGGATGTAAATGTGACAATTCTGAGACTCAATATCCCCCCCAACTGAACTTGTTGCATGTCCTCATGTAACCTTGCATAACAAATTTTCTTCTCAATTTTAGCTTTGCATGATTATACTTTTTAACGATAAAGAGGATAAAAATCCCCCCCCCCAACTGATCTGGTTGCATGTCCTCATACAACCTTGCATGGTTATTCTTTGGGACTTTTGGCTTCTTAATGAAATCATTCCATGATTTGAAATGCGTGAGTGGCATCGTTTTTCTTATGGTTGGTTCTTGTGTAATAACCATGAATATAACAAATGTTGGTTCTTTTGTTAAAAACATTACTTGTGTTTTTGCTGCAATACATAAGATTTGAAAGAATACATGCATTGGAAATGATGAACCATCAATGTACATTAGAAAGCATTTTCTTCATGTTATGAATCATGCCAAAATAGAGAAATATATGGAATCAAGGTGCAACAAAGTGTAGTTTGGAAGAGACATGTTGATCAATGGTAAGTGAGATGACATGTGGAAAATGGA
>SNQJ01S0002201.1:105059-120270 GCA_010110895.2 Picea sitchensis
GTATGAAAAGGGGAAAGGAAACAGAGCATGGTGATGAAATTTTCCAATGCATTCATTCTAGCATGTAAGGAATTGCATGATTAATGTTTAGAAAACAACATACCTCCACTTACCCAAAAAGTAGATGAACTATGCAATAGGAATGTAGTTGTTGTTGGATCATGAAAAATGTGACTGTTGCTCATGGAATGTGAAGTGAAGGAATCTGAACTGCTGATTGGTTGTATGAATCAAAAGATGAAGTCTAAAAGTGGAACTGTGGTACTTTCATATGGCTGGAAAAATACTGTTGCAACTGTTGATGGAGTCATGAAAAATATATAGTCTTCACCTGTTACAAAACATGATGGGACAATTTTAATCATGCGAATAAATGTGTCTATTTAGAGCATGAAAATAAGTCATTGGATTACCGGCCATTGATGGATGTCATTAACCAATGCGAGGCAATCTCACCATTGATGTCAATGAGTTCCAAGGTACCTAAGTACATCTTGTGAAGTGTGAATAAATGAGTTGATATCGAGCCACTTGCAATATCTAATGATCAAGGGACATTGATGTATTTCCATGATTGTCAGCGAGAAAACTTTCCATTAAGGCATGCAAGCCTCAAGTTACTCATAATGAGTCTAGTCTCTATCCTAGATAAGGTGTTGAGGTCGATGGGGCAAGAATTGTTGAAAGGTGGGCCTTAATGAATCCCACATCAGTCAAAGCGAGTTGTACAAAATGGTTGGTAGGACTATAGATGAAAATATCTCAGTAGAAATAATGTTTATGAAAAATAAAGCAGGATAATGTAGTCATCGAAAGGGAACTGAATGGTTTTATTTGCAAGGAAAAGATATGAACTGAAAATGGGGAAAACTGTATGCGACTCATAAAGGTAGTCATGTGTGAATTCATGATGGATAAGGCAATGGAAGGTGGACTTCAATACATGGGGGATGAATAATCTTGGAAGGAGAAGCGTAAGTGATCATGTCATGGCGTAATTGGTTTTCTGAAAGATGGATGTGTAGCGGGAAATGTCATAACATGTGTGATGAACAATTAAGCTCATTCAAGCTTTTAATGAGGCATGTCTTCTGAAAATATTGGTGATCCTTGAAAATCACTTCTGAATGAGAGTTGAACATCTTCAAAGTTGTAAAAGGTTAGCACTAATCCTACAATAAATATTGTGAGATTATCGAAGAATATAAAAGGTAGGAATGAGTACTAATGCGAGTAAATCAAATTTCAAAAATAAAGTGTGTTTTTACCTCTCACCTTGGCATGCTAGTTTCGTTGTTGATTGTTGTTTAAAGTGACTTAAGAAACAAAGTTAGTTTAAATGTAAAAAAAAATATTTTAATATTTTTTTAAAGATTTAGGAAATGTCCATTTTTCAAATTTTATATTTTTATTGTTGTTTTGAGTTTTTATAAGTGTCATTATTCCTAAATGAACTAAAAAAAAAAAAAAAATTAAGTAAACTAGAAAGGTTTTGTTTTTATGTTTTATTTATTTATTTTTAAATTGTTATATTTTATATTTTTTGATTTTTTCTTTATTCCACACCACTAAGCAAAAGGAAAAGAATTTACATTTTCATCCCATATAATGGAGCAAGCAATAAAAAAACAATCACGCTAAACAGAGCAAATTTTGTTTGTAAGCTAACTCGAAAAAGTGTGTTCACTAGAGATCGGGGTCCTTCTCTCTCATTCTGGTATGTGTTTATGGTGACTTGGGGTATGTGGGTGCATGAAAGTGAAACCTGGGTAAAGAAGGTCAGAGTCGTGCTCATATAATATGCATATCAATGTATGTGAAACCATAAATGTATCTCTATATAGGCTTGATTTTGAAGTGCAAACCAGTGAGACATAACACAAATCACTTGAGATCCTAAACAGGATAATAGAAAATCCAAAGACTTCGAGATCCTTAATACTTTTCACACGAATGAGAGACCCTAGTTTCAGAGTTGTAAATTAAATGTGTCCAATCCCTATAATTGTTTCCATATTCTAGCATTCTCCTATGGACTCCATGACAAAACTGCTCATCAGTTTCTCTTGACATTTTTGCAATCTCTCATTTTATTAAGTGAGAAGTCTCACTGCAAAGATCATGGTGAGAGGGTCACACAAATAGTCAAAGATTCAATAATTTTATGCCGTTGCGAGGCTTTTTCTTCATTGATTCATCTGATCATTTTAAATTTTGAGCCAGCAGTGGCATGTAAGCCGAAATGCATTCTGATGTCCAAAAATTTCATAACAATAGCAAGACACTCAACCATGAAACTGAATTTTTGCAAAACCCACACATTATTAGAGATAGGATTAGCAAGCAATAACCAACATGACCATTATTGTGAACATTGTGAACAAATGATGACATCAAGAAAAAAAAATGACCATCGATAACATGTGGCCATTTTTTTTTTATGTATCTCAATGATATAGAATGAACTACCTGAATTCTAGATTATCCAGCCGAAATTATGTTATCATCATGCATAATAATTTCTTCTTCTTTTCTATTTGGCATGTTGTCATTATCATTTTAGTGTCGGAAAATAGAGGAAGAAATGAAGATACCTTTCTCAACGAAGAAGAGATACGAAGAATATCGACATGGAAGAACAATATCGACTGGATTCCCCTCTTTACCATACTCATTTCTCCATTAGCCAATATTACTATCCAAACCTAGTATGGGCCGGTCTCGCAGTAGGATATGGTCCCCATGTTACCCAAGGGTCGAATGAAGAATATGATGAACATAGATGTGTGAAAACAATTGATCAAGAAATGGTACATATCTATCCATGCCATCACTACCAGCATGACCATCCCATGCCATAAACTTTGTATACATGTAAATTTAATTGCCATGCAAACCATCTGTATCCCCCAAGGTGTTTATAGATGTTTAGGACTGTGTAAAAACATTTTCTCCTGTGATTCTCAGTGCTATAGTTTGAGTATATTTATAGACCAAATTGGGAGAATATGCATTGTTTTGAAATTTTATGTTTGTAGCAAGCAAATAATCACTCATTAGAAATCCATGAAATAGGTCCAGCGCGATTGAAAGGGGGACCAAAGGTCTGGACCCAAAAAGGGAGAGGACAAACACTTTTCAGATGGCTATGAGTAAGACCTGAATTATGGCTCTTCATTGTGGTTTGGATTCCTTGTGGATCACCGATGATGGATAGTCCAACGTGTGTGTGCAGCTAGAGAGAGTGTGTGAAGTCGGCGAAGTACATGATATCAATATTGACGCCTTTGTGAATTCGAGGAGGAAGGGATCTATGTGAGAACAACACATTCATCTACTCCACCTACAATATCTTCATCTAGACCTTTATCCCTTTAATCAAGTCCTCGACCACCAGCTAATGAACAAGCTACCCCCCCTGCGGATTATGTTGTGATGGGTTTTGTTTCAAACAAGATCTCGTTCCTTATTCTGGGAACCAAACCGATATTTCAAGCTATTTTTCCTGCACCTGCACCATTTTTCGTGCAGGTTCTAACTATTGCACCCACGAACAACTTACAGGACCTGCACCCAAAAATGGTGCAATTTGGGGATCTTTAACTGGAATGAGATACAGAATAATTGACATCTTTGGATTTTAGTGATTTTAATTGTTTTGGCAAGTTTTAGCGTGGGAAGTGAAACTTCAATCGAGAGCTCTCGAGACTATTCAGAATTCTAAAGAATTCAACAATAGTGCAGGGGTGTTGGTGAAATTTTATTTATGGGTTTTGGTGTTTATTTCTTAATTTTTATTTTTTTTAATATTTGTTGGTTTAAATCGCTTTTTGCAGGTCTTGTTCGAGATCAAAGGGTGAATACCCTTTGTTTGTTTGTTGTTGTTTTTTATTGAATTTATTCCTAAATCCACAAAGATAATTTTTTCACAAAATTTTCTTTTTTATTATTATTATTGACTATTCCTAATAAACCTAGAAGATTTATTAAAAACAAATTCAAATGAATTTTTTTTTTTTTTTTTTTTATAGCAAATGGAGATTGCAAATTTAAAATTGTAGAAAATTGATTAGGCGTTTTTCTTTAATCACCAACAAATTAAATCTTTCCTAAAAACACTTCTAAACATCCTACTTTCTGAACCTCGAGATCACAAGAAGTGCGGAGGAGAGCATACTTATTCAATGCTAAAACAAAAAATGAAAATTACATCACACGAAGTGCGGAGGAGAGCATACTTATTCAATGCTAAAACAAAAACTGAAAATTACATTGTTTTATTCGTTTTTCCTACCTACTCTACTCCAATTGAAAGTTAGAAATTATTTACGTGTCAAATATCCAATGTAACCATACACACAATAGTAAGAAGAATATATTCACTGTCAATTTTGCAAAATGAAATGTAGAACATACAAAAATAAGAAAATTTAATTGTTTTAACCGTGGATTAACTAAATAAAAACAAAAACTTTGATCTAACCTAATACTTTCTTGGAACCCTACTTCGATAGGACTTTCATAGGCTTGAGTTATACTATGATTTAGATCACTCGAAATCTCTTCGCTGTCCTCCTTGATCTCTTGTTCAAATATTAGTTGCCCATCATATGTATAGGATTCTTCAAATGTTGATTGTTCTTTTTCTTTTGGAGGAGTAGATAAGATTTTGACTGCGGTCAAAATATGTTTTTATTGGGAAGAAAAGATCCTAGTTGTTGCTAGGATTTGATTAAGTTGTTCCAAACTTACGCTCATCGTAAAATCATCTTACTAGTATTCAAATCAGATAATACAAATGAAAATTGGTACAAAGCAGTACAAGACCTTACAAAACAATACTAGTACAAAAGTAGTGCAAAATCATAGATAAACATGTACAAAATCAAAAGCAAACTCGTATGAAAGCTGAAACTAGTTCATAATGAAAGAAATAAAACATCCATAAAAAAAAAGAACTCTTGCAGTAAAATAAGCACACTGGCATGAAAAATAAATTGCAGGAAAGTAAACACATTGTGCAGGAAAGAAAGAACGCTTGCGGGAAAGTAAATTGCAGGAAAGTAAACAAACTAAGAAAAGTAAGAAAACTTGTTGAAAAAGTAAACACTCTTGCGGAAAGGGAACAACAAGGATTTAGAGTGACCCATTAAAATGGATGTGCAGGTTCTTACCTCTTGTCTTAAACTTTCTCCTCCCCTTGCTGTGTAATTAAAGGAAACCTACCTACATAAGCTCTAATCCCTTTAGCACCTCCCCAACAACGACACCAAAATGTTGAGCGATTTATATGCTAATGAATTCGACATAAAATTGTCGACCCGTGGCTCATAATATTCGAGGTGCAAGAACAATATATGCAGGGTGAAAGTAAGCTAACCTAATCTAATGATTGAAAAAGAAACACACGATTGAAATTGAATTGCATGAAATAAATGAAAGAATGAAATTGCATAAATTAAACTGATTGCGAAAGCATGAAATTAAAAAAAGGAAAAATCATCTATAACTAAATAACAAATGAAAAACATATGTGAGCTCACATAAAATATATATTAGCAACTAAAAATAACAAATCTATTATGTAGAAATCAAAATATTTACTCTAAAACATCCACTCTATTACAAAATGATGAAATCCATGACTAACTCATTATCTCAAGAGTAAAGACTAACTACGTTCTTCTTTTTCATTTCTTCCTCTCTTCCTCTCCTCTCAAATGAGGAGAGAGCCCACTTCTTTATACATGAGTTCTTTGAAAAGAAGATAAGCAACTCATAATTACAAATCAACTTTTCTCTCAACCAATTTCCTATAATTACAAAATACTTAGCCCTTCAAATCCTCTCCACTTTTCTCTCAACGAATTTTCTATAATTACAAAATACTTATCCACTTTTCTCTCACAAATCCTCTCATGATATTCCTCCTTGAAATTAGCTTGAATCATCTCCTTCAAATTTTGAAAAGATGGAGAAAACATTCGGGAAGATTTTGAGTACTCCTTGGTGGAAAGCTTCAAATATCCCTACATTACAACACTCACACAAATCTTTGAGATATATATGAAGCATATATTAATTTCTAATATTTAATTATAAATTATATTTTAATACTAAAATGAATAAAGTGGAAAATAATAAGGTGAAACGCAAATGTATTCATGAAAAGAGTATAATGAATGGTTAAATGAAGTGATAGAATGTGAGGAATGGCGAAAGGAAAAGATGATGAAAATGCAAAAATTTTGAGACTCAATAGTGACAGATCAAGGAGAAAAACTTGGAGGAATTTCAGAGAAAATATCATAGACGATTGGGTACATGTTTCAAACCTTGATTCATTACAGGTATAGAGTTATGGTTGTTGTAATTTAGGGTTTTGACTAATCTAGAAACTAGTCCCAAACATGTGTTCGACATAAATTTAAGAAGTGATGTTGGTATTTATATGTCGAACCATGTGGACCTAGGATATTTATGTGGACCCAGTTTCTATGTGGAGCCAATTTTGATGTATCAATTATAGTGACATAATCAGTGACATCAATAGTGACAGGTTGAGTCTCTTATTTATGATTATGATGGTGCATTAGTATTAGTGATAGTTACAATGATAGGTTAAGTCTCTTATTTATGATGATGATGTTGATGTATTAGTATCAGTGAAAATTATAGTGAAAGTCTCATTTATATTTCTAGGAGGTTGGGTGGCACACGAGAATATTGGTGTCTTCATATAGCATATTGGTGCTTGCAGGGGATTTGTAGCTTCCTTTTAGTTGGTGCTCATAAAACTATGGGGTTAGAGCCTCCTTTCAGTTGGAGTTGGAGAATCTCAGAAATTGGAGCTTCCTTCAGGTTGGAGCCTATAAACTAGGGGGTTGGAGCCTCCTTAGAGTTTGAGCTAGATAATATAGTGATTTGGAGCTTTCTTCAAGTTGCATCCTGTAAACTAGGGGGCTGGAGCCTCCTTCCATTTGGAGATAGAGAATTTTGGGAGTTGTTTCTTCCTTCAGGTTGGAGAATATAAAAAATGGGTTGGTGCCTCCTTCCAGTTGGTGTTGGAGAATTTTGGAAGTTGTTTCTTCTTATTAATGTAATCTTCAATATATATATTCAAATGTTTTATGTAGTTTTCTCCCATTTGGGTTTCCACATAAAAAAATTGTGTACTATGTATCTCTGGTTATATGTTTATTACATCTTGAATGAAATCATAAGTGATACATTGTTGATAAGATAATGCTTGCATGTTGTTATTAAAAATGGTAAAAAGTTCTCAATACTAATTCATGCCCCCCTCTCAGGATTGGTGAATATTCCAACAATTGGTATTAGAGAAAGTCCTTTAAAATCAATCTAACCACTAGAAGGTAGATAATGGATTAGACAGATAATGGAACACGAGTGATTGATGGTAAGAATTATGAGATATGAATCTCAAGAATGAAAGCATTTTTAGAGGCACATGGGTATGAATTTTGGTACCCATTTTTTATAGCATACACCGATTCAAAGAGACCTTCGAAGTTTGTAGCAAAGAAAGAATTAAAATTGAACAAAAAAATAGCAATGGATGACTTCCTAGATGGATTACCTGATTTGGTAAAAGTCAAAGTGGGACAATGTTCATCATCCAAAGAGATTTGTGATAAGCTATATAATCTCTACTCTAGTGTATCTCTTCTTGCAATCACAAATCTAGAGCATGATTATCAATATAAAGGAGATATTGAGATAGAATGAGAAGAAGGAAGCTCATCATGTCAAACAGATTCAAAAGAAGAAATTACAAATGGTATGGTAGATCATGAAGCATAATTATTTTGTACCCTAGAAAGATAAAGAAAAGAACTTGAAAATTATGAAGAAGGTTATGAAGAAGGAAAAGTGGATCTTGAGGAAAAACTAATCAATTGTTTGAGTGAGATAAAAATAGAAAGGAAGAAAAACAAGTCACTCAAGGAAGAATTGATCAAGGTAAAGGAGAGTTCTCAAAACACCAACAAAAATTATGAAGAAGGTCAACATATTATCATAAATGGAAAGGTCTAGTCAGAATAAGATAGATAGATTGAAGAGACACTTAGGAGGAAAAGTAGTGTTCCGAAGCAGAAATAGTATCACTAAGAAAGGAAGAAAATAAACGAGAAGAAATTTTGACAAGTCATCTTAAGGAAATATATGAGGACTTAAACAAGCTTGACACAAAATCTAGTCCACAAGAAAGAAGACTTGAAGAAGAAATCATCTCCTTGAAAATGCAACTTGAAGAAGCAAAGAGAATAGAAGAAGTAATGAAGATCCAAATGATGAAGAAATAATAATATTTTGATAAGATTGAAGAAGAAGTTGTCACATTAAGGGTTGAATTTAACAATATCAATAAGAACTTGAAGAGCTCTCAAGTGCTAGAAGACATTCTCATATGTCAAAGGTCGTCATTCAATAAAGAAGGTCCTGGATACATTGGTGATTCCTCATGCAAAGAATATGAAAATACCAATCCCAACAAGAGCATCAAAGAGAGAGGAATCTATATGCACCCAATAAAGAAAGTTGAAGAGAAGAGTTCCAGGTTGCCGAAAAGGAAGAACAAAGAAAAGGCTAGAAATTATGAATTCATTCTCAAAGGAAGGGAACATGGTCAACACAAGCCAAAGATGAATGAATGTAGAAGAGGTGTATCTCCAAGAAGACCTTATACCTACTATAATCAAATAAGATTCAATCATTGTGAAGGAAATAACATAAGAGAATATCATGATCAACGAAAGCATGAATTCAAAAGGACTACATCACAAAGAGGATTAGTTGCGCCTAGGTATCAAAGTTTATTTTTTGGTTATTCTTTTACTTGTAATAAATTTGTACATAAATGTGTAGATTACAGAGCCTATGGAAGAAATGTTCAAGCAAGATATTTTTGTGTTGCTCCCTACACTGTTGAATGTTACAAATGTCAAAACTATGGACACATAACTCATAATTATAGAAGCATGATGGAGACTTCCATGAAGGAAACCACTGATATCAGGTAAAATAAGGTTTGGAGAAGAAATACAAAAAAAAAACGAATAGGTGAATGAAAAATGACCAGAGGTCATACTCACAATATTTGCAAAGTTACGAAATCATGATGAATTTACAGGTAAAATATAAGATGCCATAATTCAGAATGATGATCCTATAGTAGAGCAATTTTATATATTTTTCTAAGCAATCTAGCTTGGAGACTCCGAGTAAATGTGAATTTTGAAGAGGGGGAGTATAAGCAACAACTATTATAGACTGGAGAACTATCGCTCAAGTAGTCTGAAGTGTTTTCATATTTTGGGAAGGAAATTAAAAATGGTTTGATGGAAAAGGTGAAAAATGTTTCATGATAGATTGGTTGATTAAGAATAAGTTTTATGAATAGCTTCACATGCATGTATGAAGGGTTCAATTGGAATTTATGAAGAATATCATTGGCACACTTTTAAGGAAAAGATTCATGATTTTATGGAGGATTCCAAGCATGTATTCAAGAAGGAATATGTTCATTACAAATTCAAGAATGTGTACTTGTTGCAGACGTGTATAATTTAATTTGAAGATAGAGAAAACTAGTGGACATATTTGATTTGGCTTGAGAAGAAGATCAGTTGCAGGATATTTAGAGAAGTATTTAGAATAGTAAAGTGAAAGATGGGTCAAAATTGTGTGTAGTTGAGCAGTGGAGTCATGGAAAGTTTTGTGACACTTAGACAAAGATGAATTCATGAGATATTCAACATGTTTAGAAGACAATACTTGATGTCAATCATAGGAGATACATGATACTAGATGAAATCATGAGCTCAAGAGAAATTGCATAAATACTTGTTGTGATTGTCTTCAAAAGGAATGACTCATAAAATAACCATATTGATAGGTGGAACCATATAGTCATGGGAAGGGAAGCCGTGAGAGGCACAAAAATACAAGGGAAGATAAACCATCAAGAGGAGTTATACTATCAAGGGAAAATTGATGAATGATTACATCATTGATGTCATCTTAGTGAATACATGACAAGCGATGAATATGAATGATTTTAATATACATAACTGGATTACAATAACAGGAAGTACCAATGGACAAGAAACCCTGGAAGTGAGGAAAGGAATCATATACAAGAAGCACCACATTGATTTACATGACATGTTTCAAAGAATACAAGGGGACATAAATTGTTAGGGGGAGTTACCCTTTGCCATTAATGTCAAAGGGTGAGAAAAAGAAAAAAAGCACGAAGACAGGGGGAGAACATGAATAGGGGGGGGTGAAATGGTCACGGGTGGAGTACAATTTTTTCCATCAATTCCAAAGGGGGATATTGTTGGAAAATTTGTTGTCCTTTATGTCAACCCTAGAAGAAGCCTAGAATCCCCTAGAAGTGATGGGTTTATTTAAATGGATATCCAAAGTGGTCCCCTTATGATGTATCTCTAAGAATCACCCTCATGGAAATACACTTTTAAGAATCCTACAACAATCCATAGTGGTTAAGAAAATAAGTTACATGTATGGTCAAAGAATCCCTGAGAACTTGGTTAGTAGTTCCGAGAGGTGTGGTCATGAAGCCCGAAGTTGTTTAAGAAAAATGAGGGTGAAGTACATTACAAATGCATGAAAAATATCCATGGATTGATATTCCTTGTCAAGCTATTTCCAATGGCATGTGTAATTCCATGTGCTTCCTCACAGTTGATGAGATATTCCCTCTTAAAGATGAATCTATGAAAGAAAGTGAAGAAGCCCCAAATCTAAGGACAAGAAATTACAAGTCGACCCTAAATTCAAGTAAAGGAGGTACTTGGAAAAGTATAAATACACATTAAGAAACTCTTATTTTCGTCATTCTTAGAAAAATATTGGAAGATGATTTCAGAGGGAAGATGAAGTGAAGAAGGTTGAAATTGTAAAGGAAGATGAAGTCTTGTGACGATGTGTTCTAAGGTATTTTTTTTAAATGTCATATTGCCATTTTTTTTATAACTTTTTTTTTAGAATGATTCAGATAGAAAAACATGGAGGATGTTGAGAGGACATATCTAGGTAGCTTTGGTACTAATTTCATATTTTGGGTCATTCCAGTTTTGGAGATACATCCTGTGGAACATAAGATTTTGGACTAGTCTTGTATGTAGTCTTAAACAGTGGTTTCAGGTAAAACGATAATAACTTCTTCATATAGGATTAAAATTATGTGAGACCAATTGAATTGGAAAAAATATAGTCCTTAGTAGTTTCTTTTTTATTTTTACAATCATATATCAAATATTGCATGTGTGGCATCTTGTACATTTTTCTCTTCATAATAGGAAAAAATTCAGGAAGGTCTGCCATTTTCACTATATATATATTTTTAGTAATGAATCAAGGAGATAAACTTCGAGTAATTTCAAAGAAGATATAAAGGAATATTTGGTACAATTTTTAGACCTTGATTCGTTACATATATGTAGTTATACTATTTACAAGTTATGATTCATGACTAATCTAGAAACTAGTCCCAAACATGTGTTCGAGATAAATTCAAGAAGTGATGTTGGGGTTTATATGTGGACCCGTGTGGACCTAGGATATTTATGTGGACCCAATTTCTATGTGGACCCAGTTTTGATGTATCAATGATAGTGACAAAATAGATGACAATAATAATGACATGCCGAATCTCTTATTTATGATGATGATGATGTATCAATATCAGTGACAGGTTGATTCTATTATTTATGATGATGATGATGTATCAATATCAATGATAGTTATAGTGAAAATTACAGTGACAAGTTGAGTCTCTTATACATATTTCTAGGATGTTGTGTGGTGCATGGGAAGATTGGTGTCTTTCGATACCAGGTTAGTGCTTGTAGGGGAGTTGCATCTTCCTTTGAGTTGGTACTCATAAAAATACGGGGTTGGATCCTCCTTCTAGTTGGAGATAGAGAATATAAGGAGTTGGATATTCCTTCAGGTTGGATCCTATAAACTAGGGTGTTGGAGCCTCCTTCTATTTCAAGCTAGAGAATCTAGGGAGTTGGATTTTCCTTCAGGTGGGAGCCTATAAACTAGGGGGTTAGATCCTCCTTCCAATGGGAGATGGACAATTTAGGGATTTGTAGCTTCTTTTAGGTTGAATCTTGTAAACAAGGGGTTGGTGTCTCCTTCCAGTTGGTGTTGAAAAAGTTTGGAAGTTGGTTCTTCCAGTGAAATTAATCTTCAAGATATATATTAAAAAGTGTTATGTGGTTTTCTCCCATTTGGGTTTCCATGTAAAATTATTATGTCACTAGGGAATTGGATTTTCCTAGGGTTGGAGTGCATGGAGAATCTAGGGAGTTGGATTTTCCTTCATATTGGAGCCTATAAAATAGGGGGTTGAAGCCTCCTTCCAGTTGGATATGGAGATTATAGGGAGTTGGATATTCCTTCAGGTTGGATCCTATAAACTATGGCATTGGAGCCTCCTTCTAGTTGGAGCTGGAGAATCTAGGGACTTGGATTTTTCTTTAGGTTGGAGCCTATAAAGTAGGGGGTTGGATCGTCTTCGAATTGGAGTTGGAGAATTTATGGATTTTTATATTCCTTTAGGTTGAATCTTGTAAAGAGTGGTTTGGTTCCTCCTTCCAGTTGGTACTGAAAAAGTTTGGAAGTTGGTGCTTCCGGTGAAAGTAATCTTCGAGATATATAATAAAAAGTGTTATGTGGTTTTATCCCATTTGGGTTTCCATGTAAAATGATTGTGGATTGTGTATCTATGGTTATATGTTTATGATATATTGAATGAAATCATAAGTGATACAATGTTGATAAGCTAAGGTTTACATTTTTTGATTAAAAATGGTAAAAAGTGCTCAATAATGATTCAGCCCCCTTTTAGTATTGGTGACTATTCCAAAAACTGAATCCTTTGACATTTTGTAGAAGCTTATCGAATCCCTTTACCAATTTAATTTGGTCAAAATTCCCATCATCCTTGTTTGTATTCATATGAATGGATATAATAAGAAACAATATGATCATACTATAATCATTTTTCAAGGATACATAATCCATCATTATCTTATTCAAATATCATATCATCATTATTGTATATATATATATATATATATATATATATATATATATCGACATAATACTCTTACTCGATACTCATCCCATACACATTCTCAAGCATGCCCACATGCACAAATTCACATCAATATGCACCTAGAATTAATGTCATCACTCCTATTTCATGTACAAGCATTCTATCTTTATTTTATGCATCATGCATCAATTCTATTATGCATTCCAATGCATAGTTTTTCATCCTTAGTTATATATTTTTTTGTTATCGATGGTTGTCCTTGAACTCTTGTAGAACCTCACTTCCCTGTGCACTACCATTCTTCTCAATTTTGTGCCATTGGCCCCTATTTTGAAACTACTAGCCAAGCCCCACTTGGCCATTCTGCATTTTCATCCATGATATCCACTAGTGATTCCATATCACAACTACTTCCTTTATGTAGAGAATATCATCCCCACATTTTGGCTAAAATTCTTAAAATCCATAGCATTGTAACATGCACTACTCCAATTTAATATTAACATTGCAATCTAATTAACTATTCCCCATTTCCTTGAACAAACTTGTCTTCAAATACCACTATCATGGATTGAACTTTCGACATTTTGAAATATTTCATTTATTTCATATTTTTTAATATCCTTTTTTATCCATGGATTTGTTCAATTTTAAGTATCTCTCTTCATTTCATTCAGTGATTCACTATGAATAATTGCTTGGCCATTCAAGACTAATCCACTCCAAATGGAAATGATACACCCTCCATTTTCACTTGTACCTTGCTTTTGGCTGCACATTGTGATAATATAGGAAAATTTATTGCTTTGTGTACATTTAGACAAGATTTTATACATCATATGTAATAATCCCTGATTATTGCATTCTTATATTTGCACACATACATTATCCATCCACTCCATGAGTCACACTTCATCCCATGATAGCATTTTTTCTGCTCTTGTAGGAAGCTTGTAGCCTTCACTATATTTATACAATCAAGAATATGGAGTCCTTTGTTGGAAGATTGATTGTTGTCATTGATGTCAACCCTAGTCATGGGTTTTGGACCGCAAGATTGATAAAGGTATTTGGACATGAAGGAAAATGCACATGAATATACAACACCCATGAATGGATAGTATACATCATGTTGTTTCCGGTGGTATGTAGCACGTCACATGGATCCTCATGGTTGAGGAGAAATGAATTTTTGAAGATGACAAAGTGAATTGAAAAAGGAAGTACATGTAGGCCCTAAGAATAATTAAAGAAAATAATTACAAAATAAGAAAGTGTCAGGTCGGCCCTAATGTTAAAAGGAAGTGACATAAATGGTATAAATAAATATCATTATACATTTATTTGATACAAGTCGAATTTCAGATGGAAGAAGAAGTAAAAGAAGGCCGAATTTCAAGGGAGGATGAAGTCTTTTGGTGATGTGTTCTAAGGTATGTTATTTTCAGGTCATCTTACCATTTTTGCTGTAACTTTTTTTCTAGAACGATTCAGATAGTGAAATCGCTATGGTATTGAAAAGACATATCAAGGTACCTACGGTAAAACTTTCAGCTCTTGATTCGCTATAATTATGGAGATATACTCTGTGGAATATAGGGTTTGTGACCAGTCCTGAAACCAGTCAATAAACAAGTGTTCTTGGTAAAACAGTCATAACTTTTTTCATACAGACTCCAAATATAGTGGGACCACTTCCATTGGAACGAGTACGGAGTGTAGTTTCTTGTGTGTGAGTTTCAAAATCATATGTTAAATATTGAGCGCGGGGCATGCTATACAAGTTGGGTCTTCTGAACAGACCAAAATTGAATAAAGTCTACCATTCTTTCTATAACCTCTTTTTGGGGAGGATTCAAGGAGTGAAAATTAGAGGAGTTTTAGAGAATACATTGAGTAACATTATCTAGATGATCAGAGTACTCCAAGAATTGAATAATTGCAGAAATTGAAGAAGTCTCAGAAAGCATTATCATGTTCTATGTGATGATTGGTTGATGGTGATGATTTAATGTAAAGTTTTATTATCTCTCATATATTATTGGGCGGAAGGAAGGGGCAAGGATATAGATTTTAAATATCTCTTGATAT
>SNQJ01S0002201.1:127733-155059 GCA_010110895.2 Picea sitchensis
GGGGGGTATTCATTACCATTTGATTCCATTTTCCACATGTCATCTCACTTACCATTGATCAACATGTCTCTTCCAAACTACACTTTGTTGCACCTTGATTCCATATATTTCTCTATTTTGGCATGATTCATAACATGGAGAAAATGTTTTCTAATGTACATTGATGGTTCATCATTTCCAATGCATGTATTCTTTCAAATCTTATGTATTGCAGCAAAAACACAAGTAATGTTTTTAACACAAGAACCAACATTTGTTATATTCATGGTTGTTACATAAGAACCAACCATAAGAAAAATGATGTCACTCACGCATTTCAAATCATGGAATGATTTCATTAAGAAGCCAAAAGTCCCAAAGAATAACCATGCAAGGTTGCATGAGTACATGCAACTAGATCCGTTGGGGGGCGGGGGTATTTTTATCCTCTTTATTGTTAAAAAATATAATCATGCAAAGCTAAAATTGAGAAGAAAACTTTGTATGCAAGGTTGCATGAGGACATGCAACAAGTTCAGTTGGGGGGAATATTGAGTCTCATAATTGTCTCATTTTCAGCCTCTTTTCTTGTCGCCATTCCTCACATTCTATCACTTCATTTAACCATTCATTATACCCTTTTCATGAATACATTTGGGTTTCACCCTAATATTTTCCACTTTATTAATTTTAGTATTAAAAGAGAATTTATGATTAAATTTAGAAATTGATATATTTTTCATATATATCTCAATGATTTCTGTGAGATTTGTAATATAGGGATATTTGAAGGTTTCAACCAAGGAGTATTCAAAAGATTCCCAAATGTTTTCTCTGGATTTTCAAAATTTGAAGGAGATAATTCAATCTAATTTCGAGGAATATCATGCGAGGATTTGTGAGAGAAAAGTGGGATAAGTATTTTTTAATTATAGAAAATTGGTTGAGAGAAAAGTGGAGAGGATTTGAAGGATAAGTATTTTGTAATTATAGGAAATTGGTTGAGAGAAAAGTGGAGAGGATTTGAAGGGATAAGTATTTTGTAATTATAGGAAATTGGATGAGAGAAAAGTGGATTTGTAATTATGAGTTTCTTATCTTATTTTCAAAGCACTCATGTATAAATAAGAGGGATCTCTCCTCATTTCAGAGGAGGATAGGAAGAGAGAAAGAAAGGAAAAACAATAATATAGTTAGTCTTTACTCTTGAGATAATGAGTTAGTCATGGATTTCATCATTTTGTAATAGAGTTGGTGTTTTAGAGTAAATATTTTGATTTCTCCATAATAGATTTTTTATTTTGAGTTGTTAATATAGATTTTATGTGAGCTCACATATGTTTTTCATTTTTCATTTGTTCTTTATGTTATAGATTATTTTTTCTTTGTTTAATTTCATGATTTCTCAATCAAGTTTATTTTATGCAATTTCATTCTTTCATTTATTTCATGCAATTCAATTTCAGTCGTGTGTTTCTTTTTCAATCATTAGATTAGGTTAGTTTAATTTCACCCTGCATATATTGTGCTTTCACCTTGAATCTTATGAGCCCCAGGTTGACAATTTTATGTCGAATGCATTAGCATATAAATCACTCGACAATCACTGAAAAAGATATATAGAGAAAATGGAAGACATTCCTGAATTTTGGCCTATTGTGGAGAGATAACTTGTACAACATGCCAGGTATGCAATCTTTTATATCTGATTCTAAAGATCATGAAAATACTACTAAGAAGTGTATTATTTCCAGTGCAATTGGTCTCACAAAATTTAAATCCTCTATGAAGATGTTATGACTGTTTTACACGGAACAAAAGTTTGATACTAGTTACATGACTAGTAAAAAACCCTATCTTCCATAGAGTGTATCTCCAAACATACAATGACCGAGAAGCTAACATTTGTACCAAAGGTACCTTGATATGTATTCACAACATTTCCCACATTTATCTATATGAATCATTCTAGAAAAAATGTTATAGCGAAATGGGAAATATGCCATTTAAATAACATACCTTAGAACACATCATCACAAGATTTCATATTCCCTTAGAATTTCTCCCTTATTCAATTCATATTCCCTTTGAAATTCACTTCCAAGATTGTGCTAAGAGATCACAAGATGAATGATGAAAATGAGAGGTTCTTAATGTGTATTTATAATTTTCAATTACCTCCTTTACTTGACATTAGGTCCGAATTGCAACTTCTTGTCCTTAGATCTAGGGCTTCCTCACTTACTTTCGGGTATTCATATTTAAGAGGAAATATATCCTCAACCATGAGGAACCACTTGGAGTGACACCTACCACTGGAAATGAATTGAAGAGGAGTATCAATCCATGTATTTTTTTCATTCATTTACAATGTCCTTAACCATCGTTTTCCTCAAAGAACTTCGGGCTTCATGACCACACCTATGGGCCTTCCTGACCAAATTCACAGGGCTTCTTTGACCATGCATGTAACTTGTTTTCTTAACCACTATGGATTCTTGTAGGCTTAAAAAAAACATATTTCAGTGAGGGACGTTCTTAGAGATACACCATAAGGGAACCACTTTGGATATTTCTTCAAATAAACCCATCCCTTTTAAAGGCTTATAGACTTCTTCTAGGGTTGACATCAATGAAAACCAACTTTCCAACATAGGTAGCATCAATTAATTTATAATGGACATGAAAGTATTCATTTTGATTCTTATGTTTCATAAAATGATGAAGGGAATTGACTTGATAATTCCCTCAATTAAAGTTCAAATATTTGAAATTGAAATAAAGGAAGAAGGCCTTGAAGGTGAATATTGTATTGATGCTTGAATGCATTTATATATAAATTTACTAGCATATTATGTTATATTGGTTATGCAATAATAACCAAGTCAAGTCAATAGACATTAATCCTATTGTAGAAATGGATTACATTAGATATGGCCATGTGTGAGGCCATGATGAGGTTGGAAATGGAAAGGCTATAGCACCATACAAGTGCATAATGATATTTCCCTTTATAATCGATGTTTGGATTGCAACCCCTTTTTCAACATAGGAGAGAACTAAGAGAATTATATCCCTAGTGTTGTGTATGGGTCGAGGAGGAAGCTATCCCAATGATTAGAATGATAAATGGGGAAAATTTTGAATAATGTGTTGAGATGTTGGCTAGATTTTCCAATTCATGTGGTGGAATAGATGACATGGACATATGGTATTCCAGAGTCAATGAAAGGATGCATTGTGTATATGTGACCATGGGTATTGGCACATTGGTTTTATTTATTGGTAAAATTTAAATTTCATTATGAAAATATTTTTATTCTAGATAATGTGTGTGCAAGAAATGATGGTTTCGTTCCATTTAATCTGAAAAATAGTTGGATGTAATTGAATTCTACAGTAATATAATAAAATTAATTCAAGGAATAAATGAAAATGTTGTAGTGAAATGATATTTTTCATGAGATACTAACAACTTATATGGATACAATAAAGTTGTTAGATTGCAGGTAGAGTGGTATTGGACATGGGAATCATGTAATCCCATAAGGAAGACCAAAATCTACTAGTACAAGAACCAAATAATTATGAGCAGAAAACTCATGTTTAGGAAATTGTGTTTCTTATGTAAAACATGTTTGAAATTTTTTAATTGAAAATAACATGTTGATGTCTCATATTGAATATATGCATATGATGTAGATGGGATGATTTCCACATGTTACAGATTGCTAGTGGAATTTTAGAGGCAATTTGGCTTTCGTGTGCATAAGAACACCTTAGAAAATGATGGATCACCTAAGGAAATATATAATAGTGAAAGGGATGCATGAGCCTCGAGGGTGAGTAAAACAAGAAGGAGAAAGCTTTTAGAATTGCAAAAGAACTAGTTTTCCAGGCCTGAAGAGTGAATTCTTGTGTGAAATGCACTATAGCATCATAGTTTCATCTGGTTATTTCCTGGTAGTTCTTCCTAGCAGTGAGTCCCTTGAGATCCCAATAGTGATCAGATTCTCAGTGAATTGTGTCAGAGAGACCCTAATAAACGAATGGTGTAGACCTATGGACTCAAGAAATTGAAAGGGTAGCATTCCTTGGGTCAACCTTAATAAATTAATGGGACACCTAATGGACTGTCAATAGTGAAGGGGTAAATTCCTTGGGTTGGAATGGTCAAGAGGAATAAAGTTAGGGGAAATAGAGATAGTTTTAGGAGAATGTAAATGGTTTATGTATATGTTTTGGGAGAGAGTTTCTATGTATATATATGTTTTGGGCCAAGGTGCCTCTATATCTATGTTTTGGGGTCGTAGCTCCTATGCATTCATGATTTTTTGGGGCCATCACACCTATGTATTACTGAAATTCCCCTATAATACTAGGCCAGAGAGCCTATATGTTGAGTAAAGGCTAGAGAACCTATATGTTTATTAAAGGCCAGAGAGCCTAACATTGTAATTTTATGTACACCGTAGAGTGTTTTGCATTGAGGAAAATGAAAAAATAAGGGGGAGGGGAACACAACATCCTTGTTTTTAATCCCCATGAATTATAATTCAATTGTATAAATGTGATTTATGTTGGTGAGTCGATGTCTTGCGGAGAATATATTGTATTGGTTTAATGTGGCCGGAGGCCGAATGACATATTATGTGCATTGAAATAATTAATAAAATAGTAATCATGGTTGTAATATGAAAGGGGTGAAAAAAAACAGGGGGGATACTACTCCAAAAGAGATAGGGGGTCCAAGGGGGAATCATTCATGGGTACAATGTATCACTATGAATGAATATAGAATATGATGTTTTTTCCCAGTTTGGGTTTCCACGGGAAAAGTCTTTGTGTAATGTTTGTATTTTCCATTGTATCTTTTCTATTCTTTTACTTTAAATCCATTTGTAGTAAATATTGTTCAAGGTTGAAATCTACATATTGATGGATAGTACTTGTCATGCCATTTTTTCTAATAGGTGGTACATCACATGGTTCCTCAAGGTTAGGAAGATATGCCCTCATAAAGTTGGAATCCCCAAAGAATGGTCAAGAAGACCCTAGTTGGTTACAAATCATTAATGAAAAGAGTCAAGTGGTTGTAACAAGAAACCCCTAAAATAAAGAGAGAGGTTAATAAGGAAAAGGAGAAATACACCTCAAGAAGTCTCTCATAAGTACATTCACACACACATTCTATTGAATATCCTTAAGTGAATAATTGATATCGTTTATCCTTTTATTGATAAATCTGAGGTGGAATGAAAGGTAGAAATTCATAGGTTGCGAAGGAAGGTCGAAGGTGAAAGTATCAAAATTGTAGCAAATGTGAGTAACCCTAGTTTTTGAGGTATCTTGGGGTTACCAGACAACAAATAGAAAATGTATGTGGTTTGTAGTAGAGGAAAGAACAACACTATGAGGGTAGTAGAGGGGAAAGTAGTGCATTTGTGAAAAGGATTATAAAAGGTTGAGAAGTGATGCTTTTACCAGGTTGTTGATGCCCAAGTTGGTTTAATATTTTTTTATCTAATATAATAGGGTGTCTATAGGATCAGAGGTATCCTTATGTGCTATTTTTTAGGCTTATTCATATGTTGTTATGGTACATTCTTGAGGAATGTCATGATAGTGATTGTGAATGGTACATTGTTATAGGAACATCTTGGATACTTGGCATATGGTTTGTTGTATGTTATATGTGTGATATGGCACATGTTTGATGCTATGTCTTGGTAAACAGTTTATGGATGTTGGTACATGCTTGAAGCACATGGTTTGAGGTACATCTTGGTTACGCGTTGATGCGGTTGCCTTTGGTATCTTGTTGAGGCATTGATATATCTTTGAGGCACATATTTAGTGCATGGTATGAGGCATATTCTTGGTACATGTATGAAGTGCATGTCTTGGTGATGTTAGTACATTTTGAGGTACACCTAGGTGAGGTTATGGTACATTGACTAGAAGAACATCTTGGTTATATTAGTATCTTGGTATTGTGGCTATCTTGGCTATAATAGAGGCACTCCATTGTTGAAATATGTCGGTACATGGTGTATGGGATGATTGAGACATATCATGAGTGATGTGGTATGTGGTTGAGGCACATCTCATGGTATGTGTTGGTACATGGTTGATGGTATGGTACAAGATTGATGCATGATATGGTACATTGTTGATGCAAGATTTGGTATAGGTTTTCATGCATGAATGATGAACGGTTTGGTACAAATGTTGGTGCATATTTGATGCACAGTTTGGTATATTTTTTTCTGCATGGTTGATGCAGGGTTTGGTATATCTGCATGGTTGATATAAGTTGATGTACATGGTTTTGTGATGGTATCCACCTGAGAGTATATGGTTTGTTGATGTTGAGTATCAATAGTGATGACATGTTGACAATGACAGGTCAGTGACAATGATAGGTTGGTGATAGTGATAGGTTGGATACAGTGACAGGTTGACAAGTTGTAGGTTGATGTGACAGTGGTAGTGGTAGTGGTAGTGGTAGTGATTTTGGTAGTGACAATTTGGTCTACACTTATATTTCAGGGTGGAAGTATGGGGTAAGGAAAGGGGCTTGGAGCCTCCTTCTGAGCAGTACTGAAGAACACAGGGAGTTGGAGCTTCCTTCATGTTGGAGCATGACAATCAGGGGGTTGTAGCCTCCTTTCGGTTGGAACCAGAGAATTCGAGGAGTTGTATCTTCCTTCATGTTGGAGCCTATAAATATGGGTTGTAGCCTCCTTCTAGTTGTAGCTAGAGAATTGGGAAGTTGGTTCTTCCTATGATTGTATTCATGAAAATATATAAGAAATAATTATGTAGTTTTCTCCCATTTTATTTTCCATGTAAATTGTGGTGTATTGTGTATTTGAAGTGATATTGTTGATGATTATTATGTTTATATGCTCATCGTATATTGGATGCAATCATAGATGATACATTGATGGTATCTTTTTTATTAATTTGATTTTTATATATTGTGGTTAAAAGTGGTAAAAGTGCTCATACTGATTCACCCCCCCGCCCCCTCTTAGTATTCCAACATAAAGCATGAGATTTCAAAAATATGAAAGACTATGCTACTATAATAAAACAAGCTACAATATGTGAAAGGAAAGAGAATCTAAACAAGGAAAATTGTTGATAAACACTACTTGCTAAAAATGAAGAAGATGAACGGTACATAGATAGTGGGTGCTCAATGGACATGAATGCGTACTAAAACAAATTCATGAGCTTAAAGAAAAGAAAAAGTGGTAGTGTTCCATTTGGAAATGACTGCTCTATCAAAATACATGGAAACGGTGTATTGAGCCTTGGAAGTGAAAATATAAAAGAAACAAATGTCTTACTCGTTGATTATTTGAAACATAACGTATTTAGAATCAATAAAATATGTGATCGAGGATAGAATCTTAAGTTTGATTCCCGAAGATGTGAAATCATAGAACAAGACTCATGAAGATTAGTTGCAACAACAACACCAAGACCAAATAACTTATACATCTCAGACAAAGAGGAGAGAAAGAGGATTGAATTCACACAAAATATCTCCAAGGACTATAACACAGAAGGAAAGGATAAGAAGATAGAAAAGGAAGGTGAAACACTATTGAGTGCCATGCATTTAGGGGGAGAAACCCCAAAGAGAAGAGTTACCATTTTCCATTGATGTCAAAGGGGGAGAGAAAGATCGGGAGTGTGATGACAGGGGGAGTATGATTGTTTCCATCAATGAAAAAGGGGGATATTGTTGAATGGTGTTGTTATTCATGTCAAAGTTAGTCATGGATGATCAACATGAAGAATCATATGGATTTACTTGAAGGATTCCTCAAAGTAGTCCCCATATGGTGTAGATTTAAGCATGGCCCTCACAGGAAGATTCTTTGAATAATCCCATAAGAATCCCTAGAGGTGTGGTCAAAAATCCCCTACAATCAAGTGAAGAGGACTACATATTTCCAAGATCAAGAATGCAATATGGATATTGTTGAAAGTATTATTTGTGGTCAATTTGGATACCCTATTTTTGAGGGAACTTTTACCCTACATAAATAACTCAAATGGAACCAGAAGTTACATGAATGGAAATATTATTTTGAGGAATTTCCAATGGTATATGAAATTCCCTCTAACTCCCTAGGAATGATTTGATGTGAATTTTTTCTTTGAACAACCGCGCCAAAAAATCGAGGTCGACTCGGCTAATTTTTGGGGGACAAAATTACTATAAATATAAGATAGAATTTAATTTTTTTTGAGAAACCAATAAATGGATCAAGATTGAGGTACAAACAAGGTGTTTGGGGTGTCTTTTGTTGTGAAAAAGACGTCTAAGAGATTCTCTTAAGGTATTTTTTATCCTCAAGGTATGATATAAGGTTGTGATGTTGTCGTAAAGCTATGATGATTATGTATGCTCTACTATGTTTTGATGTTTCTATGATCTTTCCCTGATGTTTTTGGGGTTTATATGAGGACCCATGTTGACCTAGAATCTCTATGTGGACCCAGTTTGTGAGGCTCATATTTTGGATATTTTGGCACATGATTTGAGGCATATGCTTGGAGATCTTGGCATAGGTTTTTATGTGCTTGTTGGTTTTTATATGTGGACCCATGTGGATATAGGATATATATGTGGACCCAGTTTCATAATGATGATGTATCAATGACAATGACTGGTTGATTCTTTTATATACATATTTGAGGGTACAAGGAAGGGGAAAAGAAAAGGAGTTGGAGCCTCCTTCAACTTGGAACTCAAGAATCTAGGGAGTTATAGATTCCTTCACATTGGTGCATCCTTATGGTTGGAGCTGGAGAATCTTGGAAGTTGTAGCTTCCTATTAATTTAATATTGTTATTATATAAGAAGTAGATTATGTGGCTTTCTTCCATTTTGATTTCCATGTAAATTGATTGTGAAGTGTGTATTTGTTCTTCTTCTCTTTGTTGTATATTGGGATGCATTTATTTGATTGGAAAGATAAAAAATTTAAAATGTGCTAAATTATAATTGATACTAACTCACCCCCCCTCTCAATATCAACACCACTTAGATAGGTACGAGGGTGGATAGCTTGATGTTTGAATATGAGATTTTAAATACTCAATTAAAGAGGAATGGTAGAGATGGTTGGGACCAAGTTATGATTATGGTGGGGTCTAACATGTTCATGAAGTATGTAGGTAAAAAGTATTTCTAGAGAACTACCCATGTATCTTGGTGGTATATGGATTCCTTTCTATATGAACATCAATGATTACCACAAGTCACGTTTAAAGGGGATAATGTTGGGTTAAAAACTGACTGGGTGAAAGAGTCAATGACTTAAATGAATGTTAGGTCAATAGTGGTAATAGTTTTGATAGCCTATGGTATTGTGTTAGTGTATGTATACTATTTAGAGAACTGAGATCTCCACTACAATATGCCTCGATTAGTCGATTTTTTACCTGACTTGATCAGTTTGGCGAAAATGAAGTTGATTTTCCTGGTTTAAAGTTTTGACAATAAAACATAGTATCTTATATGCTTGATAGTTTTCTTGTTCCTATTTTATGTTATTAATCTCTCTCATTATCCTAAAAATTTCCATAAACCTTATATACACACCAATAAAAGTTACAAATAAATAAAATAATACCACCACAACCATCTCCTCCCTTTTTCACATCCAATCTCAAGAATTTTTTCTCCAATATGTGTATGATTGTTAATACTAATAAGATTAAAGTCATCATTATTAAATCCAATAATATCCCTTATGATACCTTCATATATGAAAACAACAACTTGGAGTAAGTGACTTCATAAAAAATCTTGGAATTGATGTTCACCACAAGCTCAATTGGAATTATAACATTGAGAAAAGGATTATTGGGGGGTGGAAAGCTTATTATGGGCTAGAAAACAATTGTAAATAAACTCATCTTTGGATTTGGGATAAGAAGAAACTCATCTTTGAGACTCATGTTACAACTGTTATTCTTTATGGATGTGAAGTTTGGGGTTGTAGTATCTCTCATGAATCCTGGAGAAAGATAGACCAAATACAAACGAATTTTATAACCTATAATCTCAAAATTAAAGGAAATACACCCTATCCCATCCTCCTCTTAGAAACAAGCCTCTCCCCCATTTGAGAGCATGGCTATGACTAGATACCTAATGTATAAGAACAAGTTAAACAACATGGAAGACAAGAGGCTTCCTAAAATTTCTTCAAAATCGAGTCATAACCACCATCGACTCAAGCGAGGATGGCATAAAGATGCCCAATATTGCATAAACTATTGGGGAATCATGGAAGATACCATCTTGTAGAATAAATATACTATTAAAAAAACGTCAAATCATAATTTAAGGAGAAAAATTGGTGTGATTAATAGTTAGAGGAAAAAAGAAAATTAAGGTATTATAAAGATGTAATGAATGCTAATTTAGAAGATCAAAATTATATATCTGTTTTTCCAAGTGTAAAGAAACAAATAAGCATTACTAAGATAAGAACAAATTCTCATGAGCTCCATAGTGAAACTACGCATTGGTCAATTTCTAAAACGTCATGGGATGAAAGAGTGTGTCACCTTTGTGACACTAAGACGGTTGAAGATGAAAATAATTTTTCCTAGATTGTCCAACATATACCCATATTATATCTCATTTTCAAAATATTTATCACACTACCAACCTTCCTAACCTCTTAACTCAACAAAAGTATGGTGATCTTGGAAAGCTTCTCTTAATGGTTTTCAAGCACAGAAACAAAATTTTAATGAATCACAAGTAATCACTTACCCTCTTAAGGTCCGATAAACCAATTTGGTCTTAGTGGACGTTAATCATCATCATCATTATCATATTAGCACACATTTACATAATTATATACACCATTTTGAAATTCATA
Source organism: Picea sitchensis (assembly GCA_010110895.2). Classification (NCBI taxonomy): domain Eukaryota; kingdom Viridiplantae; phylum Streptophyta; class Pinopsida; order Pinales; family Pinaceae; genus Picea; species Picea sitchensis. The sequence goes on from SNQJ01S0002201.1 coordinate 138,635, forward strand.
TTATGCACTCATAAGAGGTGATCATAATTAGCAATCGTTGGTGTAGGAAATTGTTTTGTCACCTATATTGTGAAAATATAAGTGAGAAGACAAAAAGAGTAATACCACAATAGTGACCCTCCATTTTTTACATCAACCACTTTTACATAAATGTGATTGTTGGTAGTTACAAGACATGAGTGGGACACAACTATTAATGTATTAATACATTTTAAATGTAATAATTAAGTATTAATTAATAATTAACTAATCAATTATTAATAATTTATTAATTATTAATAATTAATTAATAAAAAATTAAATATTAATTAATAAGAACTAAAATAATACATAGCATAATAAAATAATAAATTAAATAATAATAATAAAGTGTTACATGTGCTAATAATTAATAAAAAATACAATAATATATACCATAAAAATAAAATAATATATATCATAATAAAATAATAAAGTAAATAATAATAATAATAAATTGTTACATGTAATAATAAAAAACTAATACTAAACTAAACACAAAGAAATAATATAACATATTAATTAAGTAAAACATTTTCCATGCATTAATAGATTAATAATAATAATAAATAAATTAATAATACATAAATGTATTATTGTAATATTACATAAATGTACAAAATCACTATTATATATATATATATATATATATATATATATAAAAGTAAAAAAAAGCACAACTTCTTGTATTAACTTTCCAAAAAAAGGTTAAACCAGAAATATCATGTCTGCCAGTTGTCCCACCGTGTAAGCAGAAACCGAGACAACTGGCTATCTATGTCATTTGTGAGGAGGATAGACTAGCTACCATTTGTCTTTCCTAAAAGAAACTAAGACCATTGGCATCCATTGGTCTAAAAAAAATATTTGAGTCTTAGAGTTACAAAATAATGGCGTTTAGCCATGACTAGCCTGAGGAAAACAGAGAAAAAAGCTAAAACTATTAACGGTGACATTTTACCCAATGGCCTCCCCTTCATCCATGTCGCCCTCGCCATCCTCATCATCTTCCATGGCTGTCATCATGAAGGACTGAGTGCACGTCGGGAAACGTTGTCTTGGTTGTGTATTGGAGTAGGCCTTGTATAGCAGGTCTATGCGTTGGACGACTAGACTGGTGCGGTGGATTAGGTCCTCCACGAAGCTCCATAACTAAAATATTAACTTCAGGTAGTCTGGGTGGAGGAATGGAAGGTGGCCACACCCTTCCTCTTGCATGATAGACAAAGGATGTGGCATAGGAGCGGTGCCACCCTCCCTATCCAGACTAGCCCCTAACGCCTCGCCTTCCATACCAATTGTCTCGGTCATGGCTACATCATTTCGTTCCAGGTATTCTATTGGAGGGGTCTCTACTACTCCTGTGGTTGGTTCTGCATGCATATCTACCAGAGTTTCTTATGTAATGTAGCAGGGGGGAAAATCGTTCAATTGGGATTCTCCTGTGTTGGAGCTATGATAATCCTTGAAGGCTCGCTGGGTATTTTATCCAGGAAAACAAGTCGGCGGGTTCCAGTTGTCTGGGACTGTGAAGAGCAGGTGTACTGCTGGGGTGACTTGGATGGGTTTGTTTGGGGTAATTTCTTCAATAGAGGCCAAGGGAGGTAATTCAGGTCTTCTAGATTTTCGGACAAGATGTTTCCTTTCCATGGACAATGCCCACTTGAATTTTTGTGGTCTCTTTATGTGCGCAGCCGAAGCATACCAAGCAGCACCCCTACGGGGCTTGCCTCGTTCCCTTGGAATTTGGAGGTGCCAAGTAGTGGCTCTAGTGGCAATTAGACAATTACAGTCACACCAAATCTCAAGGATGCTCCAATGCTACGACTTCATCTCCAAATGAGCCCCTTCCCCTCCAAAATCGAGTAAATTCATGAGGATTAAAGTGACCAGACCCGCCATTAAGGCCCTCCACTGAGTGCTCTATGATTCCATTCCCATCACACGTGCGAGAAGTCTTGGCTCATCTACCTAGCTGAACCAACTTTCCCCCATCCTTAATGGTAAGGGGATGGGGACCGGTGGCCTACATTTAAGGCCCAACCAAGCATTGTACCATGTGGCTCCTCTATGTTAGGTGGCACCCTATCTGGGGTTGGGTAATAATTGTTCTCAAGGCGTTGACAGTGGGTGGAGAGTTATGTAGCTTCTGAGACATGAGGATCCCAGTAGATGCTTTCCCTTTCCATTGCTACCCCTTCATTTTCTAGGCAATCCACTATACTATCTGCGTCCCTTTTCACATGGGAGGGTATGGTACTGATATTAGGTCTAAGTAAGGCTCCAAATTTCTCTAGTAGTCCCGATAATCTCTAGCTGGGTGAGATTTTCCGTGGATGTTCCCCGTGGAGGATCTTAGTAATTAGCCAGATGATGATTTGAGAATCCCCTTCCACAATAATATTGTGGAAGTGGTTGTCAATTGTTGCTTGTGTGCCCCGGAGGAGGCCTGTCAGTTCCGCAACATTGTTTGTGTTTTATCCAATAAAACCTAATACAAGGAAGAGGATTTGGCCATCTGAGTTTCTGTGGGTGGCTCCAATTCCAGCTGGTCCTAGATTTCCTTTGGAGGCCCCATCAAATTTGGCCTTTATAAATATTGTTGGAGGAAGGGACCATGTAATTGGGCTGCTTTTTCGAGGATTGCTTGGATGTATCACAGGATGATTATTCAGGCTATACTGCCAGTACTGGAGAATTCACTGCTCCTCCAGATCGCATTTCGTATCCTCATGCTTCCATTTTTTACTTTGGATTGTTTCTCATATGAGCTTGCATATTTTTCCCCATACTAGTTCTGGAGTGGATGCCTTTGAGTGAAAGATTGTTTTTTTCCATTCCTTCCAAATTTGCTAGAGAGTGAATCCTGGGAGTAGGAGCCAAATGAGGGCAATGATGGGATTTTTAAAAGATAGAAGATCTCAATTCTCTATTGTATCCTTGAAACTGGTCCTGTTCTGATTCATCCTATGCATTGCTTGAGCCCCTTGGTCCCATATCCCATTGTTGAAAGGACATCTATTGATGAGATGTTCTAGAGGTTCCTCTTATTGTTAACTTAAGGGGTAAATTGATGGTCCAACAAAGCCTCTTTTCCAGAGATTATCCCAAGTGAGGATCTAGTTGTGGACAATGATCCATAGAAAGGTTGACACCTTCTGCCAGAAGAAGGGGCTCCAAGCCTTGTTCCAAATATTATCCTTGTCATAACTCTGGTGATTACCTTGCAGATAGTAGGCTTCTTTGACTGAAATGTTACCTATAGTGGAGTAACCCCATATAAGAATGTTTGGGCCTTATTGCCTAGGGATTTTCCTGTGGCTAGCATAGTGTTTCCAGGCATGCAGGTCATAGTTTTTTGGGATCTATAGCTCTTGGGTGGAAGTCTTCCATTGTCGCCAATGTAGAGGTTTGTTTCCAAGTCACCAAAATTCCTTTACATGCTGAGGAGGGTCTGTGTGAAGTAGTTGCGTGAGGGGGAATATCTCCTCTATGTTATCTAGAGGTTTTTGTTGTTTCCATGAGTCCTGCCAAAAAAGTGCACTTTCTCCATTCCAGATCTCCTAGAAGTCATGCTTTTGAACCAACTCTTTGTTTTTCTAGGTTGTATTCCAGATGTTGGATCCTTGAATCTGGTCGTTGTGACGGATGAGTTTTTCTACACTTGTGTTTGGAGCATACTTTTGTTTCCAAAGTTGTGCCCAGAGCATAGTGGGAGCCTTTAACCATATCCACCACATTTCAGCTCCCATGACTTGGTTGAGTTTCTCTGGGTCTCGCAATCCCAGTCCTCCCCATGCTTTAGTCTTGCAGAGCTTGTCCCAGCCTACTAACACCCACTTCTTGTTTGCCTAGTGCCCATGCCATAGGAAGTTTCTCTGTAGGTTTCAAATGGCCCTAATGACCTGTTTAGGCGCTGCCAAAGCTATGAAAAGGTAGGTAGGTAGGGTTTGCAGAACTGACTTGAGAAACACCAGCCTTGCTGCAATGTTGAGAGGTCTAAAGGTCCAATTGTTAAGCCTATTAGAGATGGAGAGAAGCAGGTTGTCCTAGGAAATGGATCATGTTGGAGCTCCTATGAGGGGAATTACAAGGTATTTGGACAGAAGGGGGATCTTAGGTATGCCCATGAGTCTTGAGATGTGGTTCTGAACCCCTATCGGAGTGTTGAAAAAGTAGATTTTGGATTTGTCAAGGTTGAGGGCCATGCCTGAAGATTCTACAAAGTCACAGAGAATGGAGGTGATTTTGATGGCTTCTCGTGCAGTGGGGGTATTCAGAAGGAGGGTGGCATCGATGAATTATCTATGCGAGGGTGTTGGATGAACATTATGCAAGGGTAGGCCTTTAAGGGTGCCTTCTAGTATCGTTGTCTTGATGTACCACCCTAGACCTTCCACCATGAGGATGAAGAGGAAGGGGGAAAGAGGGTCCCCTTGTCTTATTCCCCTTGAGGGAGTAAAGGGTTAGGAGGGTACCCCATTTACCAAGGTGGAAAAAAAGGATGGCGAGGTTAGTTTCAAGACCTAGTCTACCCAATGATGATTGGATACAACGGCATCGAGCATAGAGTGGAGATACTTCCAGCTGATTCTATCAAAAGCTTTTGAAAGATTGAGTTTAATAAGCATACCTGTGGTTTTAGTCATCTTGAGAGAGTGTATTACCTCATGAGCCAGAATGACATTGTCCATGATTTGTCGTCCCTCTACATATCCTGATTGTTCCTTGGAGATGATGAATGGAAGGATTGGCTTAAGACATGTAGCAATCACCTTTGTAATGATTTTGTATATGACATTGCAGAGTGTGATTGGTCTGTATTTCTTGGGATGGGTAACCCTTTCCTCCTTCCGAATTAGAGTTAGGAAAGTTGCATTGAGGGTTGTTAATACTTGGTCGGAGGTTCGCGATTCCTCCACAACCTACCTCACCTCTTCCTTGATTAGATCCCACCAATGGTGGAAGAAGTCGGTGGTGAAACCGTCTGGGTCAGGAGCCTTTCTTGGCGGCATTGCTTTAACTTCCTGATCCACTTCTTCCTGAGTATTTGGTCTCATTAGTGCTTCATTCTGTTTTAGAGTCACAAGGGAGGGTATGTGCCCTATTATCCTCTGAATTGTTGTCGTTTTGTCCTCATTGGTTTACATTAGGAGATCTTTTTGGTAATTGTTAAGTTCTTCGGCAATTTGGTTGTGTTCCCTAATTGGGTTTCCTTGGGCATATTCCAGATGCGTTATTCGGTTGTTGTAGCGTCGATGCATCATGGCTCTATGGAAGAATTTTGTGTTCCTCTCGTTCTCTTTGAGCCACTGGACTCTGTATTTCTGTCACCATAGTATTTCCTCTTTCTTTTTCCTTTCCTCTAAACTTGCTTGGAGCCTTGTTTCCTCCCTCATTAGGTTTGTTGTTCTGGCCCCTAAAATGAAGATTTCCTACAGTTTGTCTAGCATGTTTTCTATAGCCTGCATGTTTTGAAATATGTTTCCAAAATTTTGTTTGTTCCATAGCTTTAGCGATTTTTTGAAGTTTTTAAGACGTTGCTGGAATTTGTACATGCAAGTACCATGGTCTATTTCCGCTTGGGCCCACCAAGACTTTGCGAGATGATGGAAGTCAGTGTGTGATAGCTAGAATTTCTCAAATCGAAAGGGTTTGTGTTGTGGCGCGGTCCCTGTTTCTAGGTAGAAGGCGACTGGCCAATGATATCAGCCTGCCTGCCCTTGGAAGAATGAGGCTCTCCATGGATAGATTTTCAAAACAAAAAAAAAAAATAATAATAATACAACCTATTACTTAATAATGCAAAAATATATTAATAATATATAAAAAGATAAATGTATAAAAATAGTATTATATTAATTAATTGATATCCTAATGTAAATAAAATATCAATATATTAATATATAATATAATGTATTAGTGTAACATGTTAATTAATAAATACTTTAATAATATATATTACAATAAAAAAATAAAAAACAAAGAAATAATATAACCTATTAATTAATTAATAAAGTAAAACATTTTTTTATACATTATTAATGTATTAATACATTACTAAAGTAACAATAAATGAATACATTAATAACAATGCAACAATCTATTAATAATATATAAATACATTAATGTAATATTGCATAAATGTAGAAAAATACTACTCTATTAATTAATAAATATATGAACAATTTACTAATTAATGTATTAATACATACATAGATAAAATTAAAGTATTAATTAAGTAAGTAATAGCTTAATGTGATGTATAAATTGTGTGTCAATACATTAATGTATAATATAATGTATTAATGTAACATGTTAATTAGTAAATACCTTAATAATATATAATATATTGTATTAATACATTATACATTAATAATTTGTTAAACTACAAATACATTAGACATTAAAGAATTAAAGAATTAGTCAATTAATTAATATATTTATAAACTCTCAACAAAATTAATAAAATATTAAAGTATTATTAATTAATATATTAATAAAGAATCCATACATTAATGATAAAGTATTAAAGTGTCCAAAAATATAAGAATACATGAAAATATTAAAGTATTTGAGCAATATTCATAGACTACAATAAACTAAAAATATATTTGTAATACATTATTATTTATACATTAATAGAGTATTAAATTATTTTTTTAATATTGTTTTCTTCTTATTATAAAATAAACCCTAATACAAATAACCCTAAATTAAATTTTGAAATGAATAATTCCAACCCAAATATTTTCCTAATAGTAACCCTAATAACTAACACTAATTCTAATAACAATTGAATATAATATAATATTAATGCTTTATTGTTGACATGATTAATTATTAATATTAATTAATAATAATTAATATTAATTAATAATAATGCTTTATTGTTCTTAATCGCGTGAGTGGGCCTAATGGTTAAGAACATTTGTTTCCTCTTAAGAGGTCACAGGTTCAAAATCCAGAGGGGGGTAGGGTATGTATGCCTTCGTAGACTTTACCAGTCAAATAGCTTGCGGAGGGGGATCCCTTAAAAATAGATTATTATTATTTATTATTAATTATTGTATAAGGGATATGTATACATACATAACCTTAAAGTACCCCTTTATAATACAAATAATTATTTATATTAATAATAACTAATAATATAGCTAATTATTATTATAATTATCAATTAATAATTATTATGTATTATGCATAATAACAATGATTATTAATACTTTATTAATATTTTATTAATAAAATATTATCATATATTAATGTGATTATTAATAAATTATGTGACCATGTTTCACAATGGTTAACCATGTTTGATAATTGTTGTCCATAGATAACCATGGCTTGCCATGACCATGGTTGATCATTACTATGGATGATATTTATACATAAATATATTGTAATGTATTAATTAATTAATACATTAATACATGATTAATTAATAGATTATTAAAGTATTAATACACCAATAAAATAACACATTAATAAAGTAGTACTACATTATTACATTAATGTAATGTAGAAAATAATGTATTAATTTACATTCATGTTTAAAGTAACTTATTGATTAATTGATTCGTTATTATTAATTAATTAATGCATTAATACATTATTAATTAATACATTGCTAAACTATTAATACACTAATACAGCCTCTGTGGGCCTAATGGTTAAGAACATCTCTTTCCTCTTAAGAGGTCACAAGTTCAAATCTAGAGGGGGGTAGGGTATGTATACCTCCGTAGACTTTACCAGTCAAATCGCTCGATGGAGGGGGTCCCTTGTCCCACAAACAAGGGGGTCTCATACACCAATTTGGTGTGGCTTAGCCGTGACCTTAAAAATAGATTATTATTATTATTATTATACATTATTACATTAATCTAATGTATAAATTGAAGTATTGATGCATTAATGTATAATATAACAAGTATTAATACATTAATAAAGTAATACATAAATAATACATAATTAAAGTACTAATACATTAATAAATACATTATTAAAGTATTAGTACTTTAATAAATACATTATGAAAGGCATATTTTTCGATCAATTTTTACTGTATTCCAGTTAAAAAGAGTCACATGGGGTATGTTAAAAATGACACCATTTTAACTAAAATCTAGTTAAAATGGCATCAATCAACGTATATCAACCACTTTTTACTTAATTGTGGTTGTTGCTAAAAAGTGGTTGATATACGTCGATCAGTGTCATTTTCCACCCTTTAATTATGGTTGACCATGACCATGGTTAACTTCCCTAGAAATTCGCTATGATTGACCTTTACTATGCATGACCTTCAATACAATTAACCTTGGTTGAGCATGACCATGGTTGAATGTTGTTGACCATGGTTGAAAATGGTTAACCATGTTTGACAGTGGTCTATGTTTTTCACATAGACGCGTTGGGAAATGGTCCTCTCGGTGGAATGTTGGGTTATGTTTGTCACATTGTGACATTGGGTTTTGTACATCACATTGCGACAATGAGTTATATTCATGAGACAATGATATTTGGACTGTTTCTCAAATTATGACGAGAAACATTGGAACTGTGAGGCATTTGGAAATGCTTCTCAGATTCTGATAATGGTTAAGGGTTTGTTTTGGTCGTCACATTGCGACGTAGGGTTTTTGTTTGACAGAATGTGGTGTTGGAATAGGTTTTTCATAGTTTGAAAGTGGGTTATGTTCATCACATAACGATGTTCAGAAATGGTAGTCTCACTAGAATGTTGGGCTATGTTTGTCATATTGTGACATGACATCGTAAGGTTATGGTCATCACATTGTGATGTAGGGTTTTTGTTTGATAGAGGGGTGTTGGAATAGGTTTTCCATAGTGTGATAGTGGGTTATATTCATCACATAGCGATGTTGGGAAATGGTCATCTCACTAGAATGTTTGGTTTCTTTGTCACATTTCAACATTGTGTTGTGTACATCACATTGTGACAATGGGTTATCTTTTCGAGGAAATGGCGTTTGGAAAATTTCTCACATTATGATGATAGGATATTTGTGTCACACTATGACGACGAGGTTATGGTAATCATATTGCGACGACGAGGCTATGTTCATCACATTGCAACAATATGGCTATGTTTGTCACATTACAATGGTGGGGCTATGTTTCACACATCACGACATTACTATGTTTGTCATATTGTGACACTACTATGTTCGTCACCTTCCAACATTACTATGTTCATCAATATACGATGAAAAGGCTATGTTTGTCACATTGTGACAATATGGGTAGGTTTGTCACATTATGAAGATGGGGCTATGTTCGTCACGTTGCAACAATATGGGTATGTTCATCACATTGCGACGACAAGGATATGTTTGACACATTGTGACATTACTATGTTTGTCAGATTGTGATACTACTATGTCTTCCATATTGCAACATTATAGTTTTCATCGCTTTGCGACGACAAGGCTATGTTTTTAACATTATGACAATATGGGTCTCTTTGTCACATTACCACAATTAGGCTATTTTCACATTGCGATGACAGAGCTATGTTTGACACATTGAAACATTACTATGTTTATTGGATTGTGACACTACCATGTTCATCATATTGCAACATTACTATGTTCATTACTTTTTCATGGAAAGACTATGTTCATCACATTGTGACAATATCGATATGTTCGTCACAATGTGACGACGGGATATGTTCATCACATTAAAACGATAGGGGTATGTTTGACGCATTTCAACATTACTATGTTTGTCAGATTGTGACACTATTATGTTAATAACCTTCGAAGTTTATTATGTTCATCAATTTGCGATGACAAGGCTATGTTCGTTACATTGCGACAATATGCGTATGTTAATCACATTATGACAATGGGGTTGTGTTTGTCACATTTCAAGGACAAAGCTTTATTTGAAAAACGATGACATTAATATGATTATCATATTATTATAGTACCATGTTCGTCACATTGCAACATTGCTATGTTCATCACTTTGTGATGACAAGGATGTCTTTGTCACATTGCAACAATATGGGTATGTTCATCACATTGCAACAATGGGCTATGTTCACCAGATTACAACATTACTATGTTAATCACTTTCTGAGGCTATGTTCATCAGATTGCGACAATATGGATATGTTTGTCACATTATGACAACATGGATATATTCATCACATTATGACAACAGGGCTATGCTAATCACATTACAACATTACTATGTTTTTTAAATTGTGACACTACTATGTTCATCACTTTGCGATGACAAGTCTATGTTCATGACATTGAACCAATATTGGCTATGTTTGTCACATTATGATGGTGGGATATGTTTGGCACATTGTGACATTACTATGGTTGTCACATTGTGGAACTACTATGTTTGTCATGTCACAATGTTCAGTTGTGTTCATCATATTTGAACGTCAGATCATGTTCGTCACATAACAAGGTTGGTTTATGTACAAGGAATTATGAAAATGAAGTTTTAATAAAAAAAAAAATTAAAGCTAATGAATTGTTTCCTTTGTTACAAAGATAGGAAATTTGAATCGATGTGATGTATTACATAGAATTCAACTTAATATCATACTTCTTAAGGACATTGATAGCAAATCATCTGTAATTTTACACATGATGATTTTTACTTGTTCTAAAGAAATAGATAGAAAATCATCTTCAACATTGTATATGATGAACTATACTTGTTTTAAGGACATTGATAAAAAATCATTTAATAATTTTTACATGTCATAAGATCATTGATAGAAAATCAATGATAAAGTGTTACAAAAATTATTGATAAATTAATAAAGCAATACATTATTAATAAATTAATACATCGTTCCCCGGATGGGGTGCCACCTAGCAAATGTCAACACACACCTAGAATGGAGAAGCCAGGGGAGTTATTAATCCCGGCCGCCAACCCACAACTCATAACCACTGCATGGCTCACACCCCACAGATAATAATGGTAGTGCGCCTGGACAGCCAGGCAGTGATAATGGTTGCTCGTGCAAGCCAAACCAGGCATACCAAGCCTAGGGAGGCTATCAATTTGGCTCTAATGGCTATCCCTCCCGTTAATTAGTAAAGTAATAAGCATGCAATGGCCCTGGTGCACTAAACCTTTCTCCCTCCACTCTTTCGCATGCTCCTTGACTCCTCTGAATGTTTTTTCACCGTTGTCCTCTGTGTTTTTTTCTCGGGTTCTCTTTCACCTTACCCTCCCATCACCCCACTCCTTTTCTCCGTAACCCTCAGAAACTGTGTTGGATTCTCTGCTCCTTTTCTCTCTCTGGCGAACCGCCACCATTCCCTCGTCCCTCACAAGAGTCATGTCTACAACTTCACCGATTCCACTCTGCTCTCGGCTCTTTCGAGCTATCTCAAGCATATTCTAACCCCCTCCTCACCCTCAACCCCAGGTGTCTACATTTTTCCCATCATTCCCAAAGAAAGGGGGAATTCTAAGAGAGGTGTGTGGTACTATAGCGCCCTCTCAAGGCATGACAAACTTTCACACTCCCAATTGGCTCTTATTGCCTATTTTTCTAGTGTAAGGGACAAAAACTAGGGGCCATCGGAGGTGCCTCCGTCCTCCCCACACTCTCTCCATGGCATTATCCTGGACAAGGAGGAAGTGCCACCATCATGTGAACACATTCCTATGGCCACTAGTCTCCTGCCCCCCAAAAACAACTCAACCCTCAAGACCTATATTATAGCAATGGCAACTGCATGGTGGAGGAGGAAATCTCGTCGAGCTGGAAGGTGGGTGATATAATGGTGGTTGTCAACGAGGAAAAGGAAGAGGATCAGCCCCATATCTTTTAAAATCACCTCAGGGAGGATCACCTCTAACTTATATTTGAAATTTGGCAGAAACAAGATGATGAGATGCACTCACAGCGCATCCTTGACCAAAGACTGGAAATTTTGTTCAATGCACTAGTGGACTCTCCTTCACAGACTCGATTCCCAATGTGTGTCCAATGGTACAACCATATCTATAACATACATGGCCATCCAAGATCGCAAGTGGAATAAGTCTCCAGGTTTGTGTTATTTGTTCAATCTAGTTGCAGTATTAGATTTTTGGTTTATTACAGTAGCATACTAGATGGTCATAGAGGCCACCCACACACTTTCCATATAGTTTTTTTCATATATGGTCATAGAGGCCACTCACATACTGTCCATATTGTTTTGTTCATGCAGCTAGGATGTACAATTTTGTTAAGTTAGTTTTGTTCAAACAGTTTCAGTTCATATTGTGATGTGTCAAACTTTGAGCCTCTAAGAGCCACCTGTTTTGGTTTCCCTTCAGTGGCATAATAGGTGTCTAACACTTGGAAATGTATGGATAACATCTATTATTAATACAAGGACCTTATCTTTATTTACAATAAATAAATAAATAAATCCATGATTAATTAATACATTGTTAAAGTCTTAATACACTAATAATGTAATACACTAACAATACATTAAAAATATTAAATAAACATTAAATGCATTAATAAATACATTACTAAAGTGTGAATACAATAAAATATTAATAAAGTATTAATACTGTAATAAATGATACATTAAAATAAATTAAAACTAAAATTGTTAAATTATTATCATTACATTCTTATTATTAAATTCTTATTATTTAAATTAACTTTAAATTATTATTTTCTTATTATTATAAAATAAACTTTAATACAAATAACCTTAACTTTAATAAAACCATAATCCTAATTTTAATGGGAATAATTCTAACCCTAATCTCGCTCTAACCCTAACCCTAATAAGTACTAACAATAAATTAAATGTACAACAAGAGTGATCACTTTCCTTTAAATGCATTTATACTAAGATTAGTGTCTATAAGCATATATCAACCACTTTTTACTTAAATTTGGTTGTTGCTAGTAAATAATACATTAAATTAAATTAAATTAAGTTTAAGATTACTATTATTACATTATTATTATTCAAGTATTATTATTTAAATTATATTTCTTTTATTATTATAAAATAAACTTTAATACAAATGACTCTAATTCTAATATAACTCTAACCCTAATCCTTATCTCACTCAAATCATAACCCTATTAAGCATTAACAATAATTGAATTGTATAACAAGATTGATAGTATCAAAGCAATAACATGGAGTCAATAATGGTGAGCGATGATCCTTATCTTATTCATTATTCATTATGAAGTTTTTATTTTTATAATAGTGAGAGATGATCCTCTCATGTTGATTATAAAGTTGAGATTTTTATTAGTGTATTAAGTAACAAAGTTGGTAAAATGAGGATAAGATGAAAATTATTTTTTAACCTTTTAAAATCAGTATGCTCCATCAAAACTAAAAGAATTAACTTAAAATTTTTAAATACTTATATCCGATCAATTTTTAAAAATTAAACAATTGCTAATCACTTTTAATTGGAATAATTTCAAAATATATGCAGTCAAAACAATTAAACCACTCCTAAAAAGACTTTAACTAGTTCATATAAGATTTGTTAGAATAATGAAGAAACATATAGAATCTATTAAATAGAATATAGTTTAGAGTTTGTTTTCATTGGTACGTAGATTGAGGTGAAGGTGGTCTGAGATCCACTTTGATAGGAGTGGGATCTAATCTATAAATGTACATGATTTCTCTCATTAAATCAAGTTTCATGAGTTGTGCCTCACTGGTGTGTGGTTGAGTCTATGTTTTCAATTTGGTATCAAAGCTCAGGTTAATAACCTCGTGAGGAACCACATTGTAATGTACCTCAAAATTTGCATAATTTTTTTATTTTATTTTTTGTGGTCATTGATTCCCAAATTTCGTTTTATAAATTTGTTGGTAGAAGGAGGAGATCCTTATTTCTGTTATAAATCTTTGTGGTGTGAATCTTAAGTTCTTCCAACCACATGAAGTTATAACTACACCATCCTAACTTACGTTGGATAGAAATGATTATAAGGATAAGTCACCAAGGGTTCTAGTAATTCCCCTTTGCCTCCATCCTATGCACCTATATACGTATGTATGTCTATAAAGTGGTTAGACTTAGGACTCATACTACAACTCTATTCTTATCATGAGATTCCTAAGTTTGCGCGTGAGTCCATCTAATTAATTTATCCTTGGAAATATTTTGTTTCCATCTATATAGACACGAGGTTGGGGTTAATAACATGTGCATGAAATAACTACAGAGTCTCGGTCATTAAACAACTTCTAGAACTTATACAATGGGTTTAGTGATGTCCCAGTCCATATACCTAAAGGGTTCAACTTAACGAGGACTCGTGTTAACTCTTGTTACCCTGACTTATCTAAAATATGTTCCAACAAATTCTCAACTTGATCAAAAGGCTAACTAAAACTAACGTAGTGTATGTGAATGACACCTAAAATCATCAAGTCTCAGAGGGGTCTATTCACAACATCCTTTTATGTGGAAGGGATGGTCTATTGTCAGGGGGATTTAAGGCTCTGTAACTACTGTTTAATGGCAGTCCTACGAGCATGAGTTATATTGTATTCACCTGGATTTTCATCCAACGTGTCACACCGACTCTGCCCTCATCACATGGCTAGACCGTCCTTCATACTCTTCACATTTACACTGAGAAATCAAGGTGCCTCTTAGGGTTTTAATGTGTTTACAGTTTTCATTATGGAGTTTTGCGAAGAGGCTCTGCGTATCATTTTCTTAGCAGAGAAGATTGTCATCATTGGAGGTCATTTAATCGGCGTATCAGAAAGCATGGTCTGATTCCCCTGGTAAATATTTCCTTTAACGTATTGATATCGTTAAATAAGGTGGCTCATTCGGAGAATATTTATAGTGAAATCCGTAGTCGTTCTGTAACTTTTGTTATGAATTTTATTTTTGTTGTGACCTCCCTTTATTGTGACTTTTATATAATACTTTATGAGTTGACGCCATTCCCGGAGAAGTCATATTATTTGGTCATTTCTTACTCAATCTCTTTTGAAGCTATTGGCACTCCTCCTCTCTTTTAGGGAAAATGCATCGCTTTCACTTTGTCTAAGTTTAGAGGTCTATGGTTTCATAACTTTGTGTTAGTGTTGCTCCTTACGGTCCTTCTATTATTGTAAGTTGAGGCCTGAAGCTGAATCTACGCGAGGCTATGTGAGAAAATTCTCTGTCAGAAAGAATAGTCCCACTGTGTAATGTATAATATGTTGTATATTTTCTTTCGATCTTTTGTAAAAGGGTGAGTCCATACCTCTATAGTTTCATCAAGTTTTCACTGCTTCCTTCACATATGTTGCTTTCTTTATGTATAATACATTCCTGTCTAGTGTCATTAACATGTGACCTATGTGATTTATGCACAGTCTAATAAAGATACCTTACATTATAAATAAAGTCCTTTTGATTTTACAGACATTATTTTCATTATCGTTACCTACACCATTTAAATTCAGTAGAAAGGTATCTCTGTATCGATTGTTGAATTTATAAAAAGATACCCTCTGTAATTTTGTTCTGGGAGGTTTTGAACTCAACAGTTAGGTAGTCTTTGTTCTGTGTGAAAATTTTATATTATGTCTTCACACAACATGATTTATATCGTTTGTATGGTAAAGAAACCTAGTACTATCGATTGTTTCATTTCCTTGAATAATAGATTTTGAGATTTAGTACCGACACTTATGATGGGCCATGTTGATGCAAGGGTACCCATCAGGGAGTCGTTGGACCATTCCCCCTTGGCCTGGTCGCCTATCCAGTTAGGAACGACAGGGGAAGAACATGAGACTTCTTGTCATAAGTTAAGTATTACTCTGGAATACTCAGTTACTACATTTATCATTTTGTTGATGTGTTTGTTTTCCTTTCTTTCATATAAATACTGATATTTAATGGTAAAAATTTGCAAAGCTTTCTTCTGCGCAAAAATTTGGAATGTTGCATTCCTATCCTCGACGCAAAAGCTATTTGAGTTCCTTTCGTAAACTCTTCAAGAGTTCACACAGTGAAGGCACAATTTCAATCTCAGTTGATTATATGAAGTATAGTATTCACTCAATTTACTGTAGTGGCTGGAAGGAGGAAATTTCCCAATTGTGCTCTTGATTTTTCTTTGGACTCGATGATATATGCAATAGCTCCTTTGAAGTTACACTACAGGGACTTTCCCTATCTATTTGAATTAATGTAATGAGTGTTAGATCATTTTTATTCGTATCTTCTCGCCATTCTGGTTTCTTCCTATACTTAAATTAATTATTGTGGTTTTCGTCTTATATTGCATATTCAATACCTAAAGTTTGTATAGTACGAACTTACAGTTACACATTGAATAGAAAATTACTTATTCATTTATAAAGGTCTATACTTCGTAATTGAATCTGTTTGTAC
>SNQJ01S0002201.1:155822-174355 GCA_010110895.2 Picea sitchensis
AGAGAGAGAGAGAGAGAGAGAGAGAGAGAGAGAGAGGGAGAGAGAGAGAGAGAGAGAGAGAGATAACTCAAATAAAAATCCCATTAGTCAATAATTCATCACGACATATAAATAGAGAAGGAGAAAATGGACATATCTGAATAAAAGTTGTCGAACAACAAATGGAACAACCACGTTCCTCCCAACCGTAGAACAGGGAAGCCAAATCACTTTTCCTGTTCACCCCCTAGCCTAACCATGAATCCATGAGGGCTAACTCAGAACTCCTCCTCATCAAGTAATGTTCATAACAACAAGTAATCCGTAATATTTTCCCCATCATATTAGGCAACGTCCTGCCTCCCCACATATGCTATATATCGAAAAAATGAAAAATGCCTAGGCCTTTTTCCCCTTGGTAATTTTCGCAACTTTCCAAATCCCTGACTTTCAGGGGCTGCCAAAGGCCAAATTCCTGATTTTCCACTTGTAACAGTCATCTCTGAGGTAGTTCCAACATGTTCCCCACTCATGGAGTCATGGTCAACGAATTTCAACATGGTTGTTCCATTTGTCCTCCTGCAATAATTATAAAATATTTTGTTTCATACAAGTGTCATAGTCAAGTAGTTAGTTGGCTCAAATCAGATCTCTACCCAACAGTCATAATCATTAATTACAATTAACCAAATTCAAAATTTGGAATTGCCATAAATGGAAAAAAAATTCCAATTTCAAATTTACCAAAAACAAAATAATTTTCCTAAGAAATTTCAAACTCAAAAATAATTTATTTTGGGGGATGTTACACACATCTCATATATCTCAGTCTCCATAATAGCTGTGTTTTTCATTGTTGCGTGCATTTTTTAGTGGAATGTTTCATCGAGCTTAGGGCATGTACATGAGTTGTGCATCTCTTGGTTTGAATGGGCCGATTGTATCTTTGCAGTGTGATGCTGTGTGGATTTTGGAATCGTTTGTCTTGGAGATTAATTTTGTTTTGTTGTTGTATCATGGCGTAGCTATCCCTACCTGGAGCATTTGTGGTTGTTTCCTACCACGTGATATATTTTTTGTCAGTGCACCGATTATTGTATTCGCGTGACAGCCTATGTGAAGGAACATTGTATTGGATCATGTTGTCATTGATGTCAGTGGTTTGATTGATTGATTTCAAGTGATTGAGTGATGTCAAAGGATTGATTGATTGATGATTGATGTAATATAATATGTATTGTCCTTGATAAGAATGCATAGATGGAGATGGATCACTGAGTTGTCATTGATACATGATGCATAGCTGATGTATATGATGCAGTGGTGGATTGATGCAAAGATGAATCATTATAGTATTATCATGGTTGATAAGGTTCACAAATGGATGAACTCCAAAGTGGTCCCCTTATGGTGAAAACACTCACGGGAAGACGCTTTGCAGATTGAGTTATTCTAGAAGAATGGTTGGAGGACCCATGCTTGTATGTGGAATAATGAGATGAAGATCAATGAATTTGTTGGTGAAACTATCCTATATGGATATTTCTTATCATTTCATTTCCGGTGGTATGTGGAATGTCACATAACTCCTCACGGTTTGAGAGTTATGGCCTTACGAAATTGGAGGACCCTCACATGTTGGATTGAAGCCCACAAGGTCAAAGAAGTCAAAGTGCTTTAAAAGAAGAAATCATTATTTAAATTATAAAGTAAAGTGACAAATTCAAGGTGGATTATTTAGATAATAAAGAGAAGTGACAAAATCATGAAATGATAAAGTAAGGTGACAANGGAATAATGAGATGAAGATCAATGAATTTGTTGGTGAAACTATCCTATATGGATATTTCTTATCATTTCATTTCCGGTGGTATGTGGAATGTCACATAACTCCTCACGGTTTGAGAGTTATGGCCTTACGAAATTGGAGGACCCTCACATGTTGGATTGAAGCCCACAAGGTCAAAGAAGTCAAAGTGCTTTAAAAGAAGAAATCATTATTTAAATTATAAAGTAAAGTGACAAATTCAAGGTGGATTATTTAGATAATAAAGAGAAGTGACAAAATCATGAAATGATAAAGTAAGGTGACAAAATCAGGAAGGAATATTTAAATGATAAAGTATTGGAGAACTTTCTATTTATGGAAAGTGGTTAACCCTAAAATATGGAAAATAGGTTAAGTGACCTAGAAACGGGTTAAGTTACCTAGATGATGAAAGTATAAATAATATAGCTATGGACTCTTTCAAATCATCCTTTGTGTGGATCAATGGAGAGCTTGTTGTGAGATTATCTTTTGGAGTATTGATGGAGAGCTTCCTGTGAGATTATCTTTTGGAGTATTGATGGAGAGCTTCTTGTGAGAGCGTCTTTGGCGTGGATCTCTTGAGCATGATTGAAGATCTATTCTAAGAAAGAGAGTGTTATAAGGATCTCATGGATGCATCAAAGTTTCGGCAATATTGAAGATATTGACGACAAAATCCTCAGAGCTTCAGAAACCCTGTCTTATGAGGTGTATGCGCGTTGTAATAGGCCAGGGCATGTACATACGTGATATGTATGAGGAAAGGGCACATACAGTGGATAAAATCATGAATATTTGTGTTTGAGATGATGACTGGTTGTTGAAGACTCAAGCAATTTCCAGATCTACATTCTATGGGCTTAGATCTATCACTGAGACACTGGTATGGTTACATTATTGTATCGATGGATACTATTGCTTGTTGTGTTGTGAATGCTTAGGGCATTCTTGGTATGGTTTCTATGATATGGTTTATGTTTGTTGATGGAGTGAAAAACACTCTTATGATTCAATACTAATATGATGGGTATAGTATGTTGATTTCTTTTGCATGATTGAGTAGCATTCATATTGATTGGTTGTGGATCATGAGTAAGTTCTTGGAGAGCTTGGATGTGTTGTGACTGGTTGGTGGTCAGTTTCGATAGTGAGAGATAAAAGAGAATGATAAATTGGTTACAGAGGATCTGATTTGATCTTGAAGGATAAAACCTAATATCTCAGAAGGTATACGCATGTTGTTGTATACACTGGTCACGTACATACGTGGGTTGTAGTGAGCCAAGGCACATACACACACAATATGCACTATTGACAAGTTGTGTACCTGTTGCAGATTGATATATGTTGAGGATTGTTGCCTCATCTCAGTTGGTGTTGAATGTGTAAGTTGAGTCTTGCATTATAGAGTTGGTGCTCTTGTAGAGTTGTACTCTATTCAGTTGTTGTTGAAAAACCCAAAGGATTGTAGTCTGTAATAAAAAGAAAATTGTACATACATCTTGTGTTCTTTGTGCTCCTTGTGGTGATGACTTGGTGATGATATATTTCTAATATATGTTGTTGATATGTGTTGACATCTAACTGGTTATAAATGACAACAATGAGTAATGAGTAAAATATTGAATGCTAACTAATGATTTTTTTGTAAGAGGGAAGCTTTGGGAAAAAGAGCCCCACACTCATTCACCCCCCCTCTAAGTGTGGTAGGTATGTCCAACAATTGGTATTAGAGAAAGCCTTCACTACAAGCTTTAACAAGCTTGAAGGAGATCCATAGACACACAAATGGATGATGAAGCTCCAATCCTTGATGAGGAAAACTATTCTACT
The DNA here is from genome assembly GCA_010110895.2 of Picea sitchensis. Classification (NCBI taxonomy): domain Eukaryota; kingdom Viridiplantae; phylum Streptophyta; class Pinopsida; order Pinales; family Pinaceae; genus Picea; species Picea sitchensis. Next base: position 159,445 of record SNQJ01S0002201.1, read on the forward strand.
TGGATAATCGAGATGAGAGTGTATTTGAAGACAATGGGAGTAGCTATTTGGAAGGAAACCATTGGTGGATCAGTTCCATTGAAGAACAAGTCAAATTTTGCAGCTCAAATGGAAGGAAAGAAGAATGATGCATTGGCTCTTAAGACCATTCTTAGTGGACTCTCAAGCCCTATCAAAGAAAGCATGGAACAATGCACTTCCGCCAAGGATCTATGGCTAAAACTAGAGGAGACATATCAAAGCAAGAAGGAGAAGGAAGATATTGAATACCACTCCATCAATATTATCAAAGGTAAAGAATCTCCAAAAACTCTTGAATGCATTATCTCTAAATGTGATCTTGAAAACTTTTCAAATGAAGACAAAGAATCAAGTGATGATGTTAGCACAAATGAAGATCTTGAAGACATTTCAAATGAAGGCAAAGAATCATGTGATAATGTTTTCAAAAAGGAATATATTGAAGATACTTCAAATAAAGGTAAAGAATCCTCAAAGACCCTTGATTGCAATGATTCAAAATGTGATGATGTTGAATTTTTCTCAAGTGAATAAGAAGATCTATAAATAGTTTTTGTAAAGTTTGATGGTAGTTATCCCATGGAAAGAATAGAAGAAAATCTATTAGAACTTCAAACAGAAGTTGAAGATGGTTTATATAGATATAGCAGGGATAATTATTATATAGACTATAACTATCTTTTGGATAACACTAATAAGTTTCTTAGGAAGAATCAAAGGCACATCTTGAAGTTAAAATAAATGCTCAAAGAACTAGAAGAAAGTAGTAAGACTCAATTAGAAGAAAAGGAAGATGATATCACAAGACTAGAGAATGAAAAAAATATATGAAGGTATATGATGAGATTAGCAGAAGTTTTTAAACTATTTTCCATATCAAGACCCAAATTGAAGAAGCCAAAAGGGTAGAGGAACTATTGAAGGATCAAATAAATGAAAAGGAAGAGTCATGTCATAAGTTATAAGTTGAAGTTGTTGACCTTAGAAAGAAGGTAGAGAAGCCAAAAAAATTCTTGAATAGCTCAATAATCTTGGATGCGATCTTGGAAAGTCAAAGATCACCATGTGATACATCGGGACTTGGATACAAAGAAGAATCTATGCATGTCGTATAAAGAACCTGAAAGAAGCATGAGGTAAGTCCATCAAATAAGGAAGACAATGTTGCAAAGAAACCATCTACACAAGGAAAGGAAAATTTCAAAAGAAAAAAGCAAGGAAGACATTAAGAAGCTATCTTTGGGACACCAAAGCAAAGGTATGACAGTATTTTTCATGTGCATTGTTATTCATTTAATGGATATGGTCACAAATATTTTGAATGTAGATATTATGAAAGGAGATATAATGGAATATTTTATAACACCATGAGGTGTTGGACATGTGATCAAGTAGGACACATTGTTGTTCACTGTAACACCATTGATTGCTAGAGTTGTATTGGATTTGGACACAAATCCCAAGAGTGTTGGAACAAAAGAAGAAATTACATGATGAGGACTTAACATAACATCACTAGAAGAAGCAATGAAGTAAGGAAGGGAGACATATTTGAAAATATGGATGCTCTGAGCTCAAGTTCTCAGGAGTAGGAACATCTACAAAAGTGGGTGAAGAAGAAAAAGTAACCATAACAGAATGAAAGACTGAAGGGAAGTTCAAAAGTGTCATCTATTGAGACATACACGGGTGATAGTGGTATCAGTCGCGTACATACATAGGATGACCTTGTATAGGTCGTGTACATACACGAGCTGTTTTGCAGCAAACCACGTATATGTGGTAAAGCCTTGGGAAAATGGAAATGCACATGGGTTGCAGCTTGATGTGATGGTATAACTTTGTGTTACAGGGTCTGACATTGTTTGTTACAGGTTCTGACACTATTTTCTATAGGTTTAAATGTTTATCTATTGGATTGTGTGAAATAAAATCTTGGTTTCATGGCACTAACCCATGAGTTTGGATTTATGCATTTTTTGTTGAAGAACAATGCTGGTTATGAAAGTGAAGTTATGACACCTTGGCTATGTGATATATCTTGATGATATATTGGAAGCTTACTTGTTGCAAATATTGATGCATGCAACATATGGATGGGCTACACATTGCGACATGTGGTTGAAAAATTGATCATGTTGTACATCATTGATGATCTATAGTTACTGCATGATAGTACACCATTGGTATTACTTGATTAGCATAACAATTGGTATTTGTTTGATACATCATTACGGTACTTGGTTCATGATGGAGACATATCATGAGTTATATGATACATTGTTTGGCATGTTGGTGGTTGGCATATTGATAGATGCACATGGTTGGTGTTGGAGAAGCCTTTTTTAAATTGGTTTAAATGTTTTTTTTTTAAGTCAAATGTAGGTCTTTAAGTTCTCTTTCACTTCGTGAAATTTACCAACTAAAATTTTCAGTAGTCCTGACATGCGAAATAGCGAAGGATGTTATGTTTCATAAGTCACCACCTTTTATCGTTAAACGAAAATTTTTACTTTTTGTACCTCGGGATATCACGCTTCGGGAATTACAATTCACAAGATTTACAAGCCCCGATGTGCGAGGTCGTGAAAAGTTGCTAAAAGCTTACCTCAGGTTAAAGATGAGAGTAAAATTCTTTAAACCCCAGTCAAGTGTTGTCGGGATTTCGCGTCTCGGCGTTCACTCTCTCCAAAAATGTTACTGTCATAACTCCGATAGGCGAAGCCGCGAGAATTTTACATAAGTAACCCAGGTTAGTGTCAGGGGTGGTTAGTTTTGACCATGGTTAAAGTCTTTTGGGATTTTGCAACTCAGCGTATGCGCCTCCCAAAAGTTATACCTTCGAAACCATGAGTGGCAAAGTCGTGATATTGCTCAAATATGACTTAATTAAAACACTTAATCCGGTTTATCTTCTAGCTTAAATAGATCACATCATCGTGATCTCGGGTTTTAGAGGCTTGAAAGGTTAGAGTGAAAAGCCCCGATAAGGTGAACGTCGAAAGGTTGATTAAAGTTTAAGAAATCTTGATTAAAGAAGCTAAACGAGCTTAATCAGTGTTTAATGAAAATAATAATATGCACAGTCTACGAGGTAAATTCAAATTTTTCTTACGCCTACTTGTGTCACAAACCGTCGAAATTTATGGCATTAATTGGGAATGAGGAAAAGAAACAAGTAAGGATATGGTTTTTATTGCTAAATCTTCCTCTAAAACTGATTTGATCATTTTGTTCATAAGGACGTCGAGGTTTAAATGGTCGAAGATATAGATCTTTTTCTTCAGTGTCACAGAGCTCATTTCTATTTTACACAAAGAAAATTTCCTCAGCAAACTGATTTCTGTATGTATAGATATTTTTATCACAGGAGAGCTAAATCGGAATCCCCCGTCATGGCCCCATGAAAAGTGTCCAAGGCAAGTGCTAAGATTTCAGGGCAAGGCTCGGATAACGTTTCTGATACTTCACTCTGAAGCATCGATTCTATAAGAACCTGGTCATACATCTCTGAGAATCTGTATTCTCAGTTGGTGAACAGTTCAAACGACTCCAGTGATAATGAGAAGGACGACTTGGCCACCAAATACAAGATTGTCGTCCAAGAAGAAATGCATAAAGTAGCAGCCATGCCACGTCTTCTTCCTTACTATGACATGATCCAATGGGTTCTAGACCATGTAGATATCCCGACCTGAACCATCGTCAATGAACAGAAGGTCACTATTGGGACCTTTAAACCAGAGCAATTACAGATGATGTACAAGTTGCCACCCATGTCGAACTTCACATACAATGCCGAGTTTCTATAGGATTTTAAACAAAAGGAATGCGAGAAATACGACAAAATATTATATGATTTGATCAAGGATTGGTTCTCACACCCCGCGAAGTTCAGGGCCGATAGAAACGAAATTTATTCCATATCTTCTTTGGAACCACAGTTCAAATACATAGCAATGATGACTTGTAGATTGTATGGGAGGGAAGAAACCACACATTGTTTCCTCCCATGGGTGCCTCTAATACATACAGTTGTGGAAGGTTGTTCCTTCGATTGGGCTAAACTATTATCAGATAGTCTGACCAGTCGGATTACAAAATATCGAACGCAGAGGGCGAGAAGGAAAGTTGCTTCAATTTTTATGTCCGCATACATCATCGATGTCATGTGTTTCATGAAACCTTTTCCATTAATGAGCTCGAGCTGGGCTCCATCGAATGTTGAGCCTATCCACGTCTACCATTCAAAGATTTGGGAGGACAAGGCTTCATATTTCAAATATGAAATTTTCAATTAGGTAATGGTATCGATGCATGTCACCATCTTTAGTAATCCACCACCCAAGATATCAGATAGCATCGTGGTAAATTTGAGCAATGTGGTCGAATGGTACGTGGAAGCAGAATTTTCATACCTCAGTGTTTTCCACACCTCTTTCCCTCTGCATTCTCTACCATTATTTATACCTAATAGATTGGCTTGTCGCGAGATCGCTAGGAAAACCATGATTGGTGGCATAATCAAAGAGCTTAAAGGATATTCGAAGAAGGTATGGCAACCGTTCCCTATTCATTTGAACACATATTCTTTATTAGATTTCGGGCATGCAAAGGCTGAAGAAATAGCCTTGGAAGATATTAAATTGGTTCACATTGAATTCAAGAAACATGACCCACACAGGGTCGTGAGTAATCACTTGGCTAGTTGTGGCCTTAAAAGGTTTGAGCACGGGAATTCACCTCCTGATGACATTTTCCGAGGCGCAAGATCTTATGCCGAGGTTGTGGCTTGGATACAAGCCCTGTCGCTCGAAGAGAGGGCCGATGTTTTCAAATTCCAAGAACATCGACAGAGCTACCTTCCCCCAGTATTATGGGGTGAGAATAAAATGACCGTAGAGGTGCAGCAAATGGAAGTCGAAGGCTCCAAAGATTCAGCACCCGGCCAAGAAGAACACCAGGACAAGAAAGAGAAAATTGGGGGCCCGAAACAGGAAGTCGAGACGTCCTACCCTCCGAGCGAGCCAAACTCGATTGTTACTCGAGGGAAATCATCTAAGCAGGTCGTCAATCATATCGTTTATGTTACCCCCATACAGTCCACGAAAGGGGTCCCAGATGTAGGGTGGGTTTTCGGCGAAGAATTAACGCCCGTAACAATGGAAGATCTACCTATGAATGAATTCTTCTTTGATAAGAAGAGAAAGGATGTTGTGAAATAGGAATTTTATCAAGAGGCAGGTAAGGTAGCCAAGAAATTTAAAATCTTAGCCGATGGAAAATATGTGAAGAAGCAAGAATTTGTGACTCAAATAGTAGGAACATTGGGGGCCTTCGCTACAACCAACCAATATTTAGTCGGGACCCTAAAGGATAAGTTGAAGCGAACAAATCGTTTGATCAAAACATTAGAGGCTAAACTAGCTACAGCAGAGGCCGTTACCAAAGATCAGGCAAATACAGGTTTGGAACAAGCTAGAGTAGTTGATCAAATGTAAATTGAGAGGCTCAAAGCTGACCTCAAATAGACACAGCTGATGGCTCAAACAAGTTAGATACAAGTAGGCCAGCAAGGAGAATTGATAGAGCAGCTACAAGCCAAATTAGACTTTGCCAAAAGCCAAGTAATTGATATTGGGATATTTCAATCCCAAGCTATAAAGATCATAAAAAGAGTGTCAGTAGCTCAACAAGGCCTACCTTCTAAGGTAGAAATGATTCAAAACAACTGCCAACTCATTGATCGAGTATTGGAAAACCTCACCCTCAGAGAAAAAGACGTTGGGGCGGCCCGCGTTTCTTTCCAGGAGGCTATTATAGCCACGACGAGAAGGGAAACATGCAGTAGTTCTAGGTTTTCTATCTTGGACCAGACCCAAGGTAACATATTGTTGAAAGAATGGGATCATGACATATCTGAAGGCAGACAACAAGCTACAGAGATAAGAAAATATTGTGAAGAAACCTTTGGTTTTCTATATGGAAGTTGGTTGGGTTTCGATGATGAAGGCAACACCGAAACACTAGGCCAGATCAATACAACCAAGCACCTACTCAAGATCAAGGAAAATGAAGAAAGAGAATTGGCTGAAATATCACAAATAACCCAAACAGACATAGCCCAAATAGAGAAATGGTTGATTAAACTGAGTGTACAATTATGTTCTATCAGCGCCAAAGACCAACAGGTGGAGATAAAGTTGAAAAAATTGGCAAAGGATTGTTACACTTTCGAGGCCAACAATCAAGTAGAACCTTCTAAGTTAATATCCCAGCTGGTGGAGAAGTGTGTCATTTGCACGGAGCATGCGAAGAGGCAAGTTTCCGGTACCAAATAAGGACAGAAACCAATAATTGAAACGATTAATCTCCTTTGTTGTAACCGAAAACCTCTGGAACGTTTGAGATTCCATACTATAGAATTTGTATAAATATACATTTTTTAGAAAGAACAAGGGATGGACCTATTTTGGTCTATTGTAATAGAGACTCTCCTTTTTGAATATTAATACAAAGCGATCCAAAGAATCCTGATTCCGTCAAGACTGTGTTATGAGTTTGTTTCCTCTCTGTTTTCTTGTTCAATTTCATTTCTCACATATATGTTTGATGAATGTTACACTGCAATTTAGTAAAACCTCTACTGTGGTGATTAATTTTAATTGTCTATATAGTTTATAGTTTTTCCTCTGTATCGGCTATTAGCAGGTACAAGACCTGTGGACTCATTAGATTTTCATATTTCATACGTTCGTCAGATTTATTCTCACCTTTTTCTTCTTCTGTTTACAGGGCAAGATTCTCCCTTGATAGGAGCCTCGTATTATAAACAACATTATGTTTTTCTCACATTTTCACACACACCACTTATTTACTAGATAACACAGTTACGGGAAAAGGCCTTTGGTTTGTAATTTATGTTTAACAATAAATCAGATAGTTCTCTTTTATACGATCAAATTGAGACAACATTTAAAACTTTGAAAATTTCTTTTAATTTTACTGTTCCTCTATGACGGCCCCGTTGTAAGACATCCTAACATTGAGCCTGTTTTATCGGACCAAACACATATCGCTTTGAACCTTTTTGATACTGTTCTTAAAATAGCCAATACCCGAGTAGAACTTGAGCGTTCGTGGGTTGTCATTGAGCAGGATATAAACATCCAGGAACAGTTGCAGGCTAGACAACATCAACCTGGAAATCATCCTTAGCTTCATTTCCCGAAGGTTGATGCTTTCCCTTTATTTATCCTTTACTCACTTTTGGATGCCTAGAAACTATACTTTCTAAGCCTTAAGTATATACTCTGGAACAAAATCTTTTTGTCACCGTTGTCGGGGACGAAGTTACGAAACATTTTCCCTGGGAAGAATGACATTCTCACAAGTTTCACCCTTTGATAGTGAACAAAGAGTGAACATCCTTTAAAATATTTTCTTATCTTTCACTTGGTGACTCCACATTTAAATAATATGGCATCCAGTCGAAGCAATACTAGACTAAACCCAAAGGAAACAGACCACACCTGTTTCCAATCCCAAAAAAATACTAAAAACTAGAGGTTCCCTTAAGACAACTACTACAGTCTACCATCTTAAGTACCTACAAACCAAGATCAAGAGTTCATTTGAACCTTCAACTTCGAACAGTTCCCCTCATGAAACCATCAATCCAATTTTAGCTCTCTCTGAGACTAAAAGTGAAACCCATTCGATAACCTCTGACGTATACAGAGGTAAAAGTCCTGCAGTGGATTTATTAGAGATCGATATCCCACCAAATTTTCAGTTAGATCTCATGACCTCACCAAATCTCAGAGAGTATACCTTACACTCAGATTACACACTTGCAGGTTCCCCTGATTACATTTCTTGCAAATACGAAGAGCCAAGTCCTCGCATCACTTATCACCCATCTTTGGTTTTCTCATCTCATGAAGAAGCTAAAGATTCGCTTTTAGTGTTCCAGAACCCTCTATACAATACACCATTTACCTATCCAGTAGTACCAATGGTAGCCACCGGAGGAGGAGGTGGAGGGGTTTTCTGAGGTGGAGGAGTTTTAGGAGGTGGTGGGGCTCTGGGAGGAGGAGAAGCAGGACAAGGGCCTCTCCCCCTTCCCAAAGGTTTCGCTAAAGTGGTTGCAAGATATGCACCTTTGGTTCTACCTGTCCCTCTTCATGACCTTCCCAAAAATTATATAAAAAACTTACCTAAGTTTATAGGAGAAGGAGACTTGACCGCAGTCGAACATATAAACTTATTCTATTAGTTCGCGGATATCCTAGGTCTCGAACATGAAGACGTGTATTCGAGGCTTTTTGTTCAAACTTTCAAAGGAAAGTTATGAACCTAGTTTCGAAGCCTACCCACAAGGTCAATATTATCCTACGATGCTTTAGAAGATGCCTTCCTTAGGCAATGGGGTGAAAGGAAAGACCACTTGTATTATTTTACCGAGTTCGGATCTTTAAAGAAAAAGAATTCGGAAACAGTTATGGAATTTATTCAAATATTTAATAAGCTATATAATAAAATCCCAGGCAAAGTTAAACCATCCCAACCTGCAGCCAAAGTAACCTTCGCTGGAGCTTTCGAACCTGATTTTGCCCCTCTCTTAAGAGAAAGAAGAGGGGCTACCCTAACCCGAATGCAGGATGATGCTGTAGAAATTGAATCTAACATGATGGCTTTTGGCAAGTTGAAAGATAAGGTAGAAATGAGAAATCGAGAAACCAGATGTTTCAGGGAACAAGTCAGACCCTCAGGGTCTAACAGATCCACAAACGATAAAATGGATGATATGGCTAGGATAATTAAGGAATTGTCGAATAAAATTTCTAGGATGGAACCGGATCAATCAAAGGTAATCCTTTTGTTAAAATAGAATTTAGGAAAAACCCCAACCTTCAAAATCAATAAAGATAGACTAAAAATGAAGATCAGAAAATTCAAACCCCTTTAAAAAATGAAAATGTTATAGGAGGAAATGACCTGGAAGATTTCAAGGGTCTGGAACAAGATGTGACAAATTTGGGTGATGACTGCACTCAACCTTATGTAACTAAAGAAGATTATGAGAATTCTTTCAAAACACAAAAACCCTCATATGCAAATGATGACATAAACAATATAGATGTCCCTGAACATCAAGAAGTAACTGATTCAATAATGGCTGAAGTCCAACCTAGGTATAACCTGAGGTCTAAAAACAAACCTGTGTTGATTTCTCAACCCAGGAAAATTCTCCCTAGGGGTGAAGTATATGTGCCCACCCCAAAGGAGACCAAAAGGTATAAAGGGACTGACTTATTGGATCCAAAGACGAAGGAGGTTGAGACCCAAACAAAGGAGATCAAGATAGTTGATACACAAACACTGGTAATTAAGATCATGAGTAATAAATCAGCTCAGACAAATAAGTTGGAGAAGAGAGAGTCTGAGATTTCGACTAGAGAAACGAACAAAGGTAGTGGCAGTTTTAGTTTTGAAAATGAGATAAATAGGATCAAAATACCGATCGCTCTAGTAGAATTAGCAAAGAATCATGCATATCGTAAACATATAACCAAATTGATAGGTTGTTCAGATCAAGAAAGTCAATTCGACGTGATAAACTTGGAAGATGATAAGCCCAATATCACTTTTGGTCCACATTTTGAGGGTGCCAGAGACACCGTCGCTCCTTTCTATATCACCCTAAATGTGCATGATCGACTGCTGCATAATTGCATGCTAGACTCTGGAGCTTCACATAACGTGATGCCCAAAACTATTATGGATAGACTAGGCCTCGATATCACCAAACCTTACAGAGATCTCTACTCTTTCGATTCGAGAAGAGTGAAGTGCATGGGTATGATAAAATATTTAGTAGTCACCCTTGCACAGGTCCCAGTCAAAAGCATCCTGATGGATGTAGTTATTGTTGATATCCCCCCAAAGTATGGCTTACTACTATCAAGGTCATAGGGAGCCAAACTTGGGGGGTCCCTCCAACTCGACATGACTTACGCCAAAATTCCTGTGTTTGGTGGATAACTTACTCAGTTATACAGGGAAACGAGGTTAGCCTATACAGTGAGCGATCCTCAGAATCCTAACAATTTTCTTATTTACGTTGTCGATCAAGATCTAGGAAATTATATTTTTTCATTTGATGATGGTCGAGATACCTACACAGAGGAAAATTACATAAATGAGAAAGATTAAAAAAATATGGATAGCACTGGGATGTGGAAATTTTTTTTTGATGGTGCCCTGTCATGTGAAGCAGTAGGTGCAGGGGTACTTTTTGTGGCACCTGAAAATAAATTTGGTGTCCCTTTCTCTTACAGGCTTCAATGGGATATAGACTACACCAACAATGTATGTGAGTATGAAGCCTTAATATTAGGATTGGAAGCTGCCAAGAAACTAAACATAAATAACCTAGAAGTATATGGAGACACAAAGTTGATATTCAAACAGATAAATCGGCAATACCAGGCCAAGAACCCGAGACTGAGATCATATAGAAATTGTGCCTGGGATCTAATGGAAAATTTCTTCTCATCTGTAAATATCCACTTCATCCCACGCGCCAAAACTTTGCAAGTCGACTTGTTAGCCAAGGTAGCCTCAACGTTCGCTCCCCCTACTACTTTTAAATTGAAGTACCACATAGAGGTAAGGCACCGACCATCCATCCCGAACAACATACAACACTGGTAGGTTTTCGAGGATGACGAACATATCAGGAAATTCCTTGAAGCAGTAGGCAATTTCTCTGAAACTCACATTGATCAAGAGAATCAAAATGATCACATATGGATCATGCAAGAAGGAGAGGACCCTCAAGAGTTCCGGGAAAAGATTGCAAATCATCGCATGTTGGTTCTAAAGAACAATTGGATTCTGAAAGGACTGATTCCTCTGGAAAGATTGTTTGATCAGAATGACATACCCTTCAAATCCACCCTGCAACCCCAACCAGAGGAGGTTGAAGACTGTGATGTAGGGACCAAAGAAGAACCTAGGATGGTAAAAATATCAAAGTACCTTCCTCCTCAGGTAAAAATCAAGTATAAAGACTTTCTCGGACAGTATAAAGATGTTTTCTCTTGGTCTTATGAAGAGATGAGAACTTACGACACTGCTGTAATTGAACACAAGACACCCCTAAAACCTAGGGTAAAACCCTTTCAACAAAAAAACAAACAGATCAACCCTATTTTATTGCATGTGGTTGAAAAGGAAGTTAAAAAGATTTTGGATGCAAAAATAATAGTACCTCTGAGATATTCCGATTGGGTAGCAAACCTAGTCCCGGTCAGAAAGAAGAGTGGGGAGATTAGACTGTGTGTGGACTTTAGAAATCTGAATAAGTCCTCCCTCAAAGATAACTACCCTCTACCCAAAATGGATCACATTTTAGAAAAGGTAGTTGGGGAAAACAGGATGTCAATGATCAACGGGTTCTCTGGGTATAATCAAATCGTCGTAAGTGAACTAGATAAAGATAAAACAACTTTCAATACCCCTTGGGGTACTTTTATGTATGATAAAATTCCTTTTGGTTTAACGAATGTAGGTGCTACCTTCCAACGTTCTATGGACATTGCTTTCATCGGAAAAAGGGATAAATTTGTGGTCATTTATCTTGATGATCTAACTATTTTTTCTAAATCTGATGAAGATCATCTGGTACATCTCAAGAAGATGTTTGAGAAATGCCATAAGTTTGGTCTGTCAATGAATCCCAAAAAGTCCCACTTCTACATGGAAGAAGGTAAACTCTTGGGCCATATTGTGTCTCGAGACAGTATTAAAATCGATCCTAAAATATTTGAGGCTATAGATACTATAAATATTCCTAGGAATGTAAAAGAAATTCAGTCACTTTTAGGAAAAATAAATATTTTGAGGAGATTTATTCCAATCTTTGTTGAAATCATGAAATTGATCATAGATATGATAAAGAAAAACAACGAAGTGAACTGGACAGCAGAAGCTAAAGCAACGTTTGCACACATCAAGAGGGTCATAAGCGAGGCACCTGTACTGGCAAGCCCTGATTATCAAAAAGATTTTCTTATTTTCTCGTTCGCCTCCAAACACACAATCGTCGCGGTACTCCTCAAGAAAAACGAAGAGGGTTTCGAAGAACTAATAGCCATTTTTAGCAAGAGTCTCAGAGACGCAGAACTTAAATACGATATAATGGAAAAGCAAGCGTATGTTATGGTGAACACATTGAAAGCATTCATAACCTATGTGTTGCATTCCAAGATAATTGCGTATGTGCCTACCAATTCTGTAAAGGATATTTTGGTTCAATCTGATAGTGATGGAAGAAGGGGACGTTGGCTTGCCAAAATTCAAGAATTCAACCTAGAGATAAAACCAACGAAATTGGTAAAAGGAAAAGGTTTGGCCAAACTCTTAGCAGAATCAAATTTCAGAGCTCTCAGTATAAATGGCCTACAAGGATATGAAGAAGGTGTGGACATGAACGAGTGTGATGAGCCAACAAGCACGATCAGAATTGAAGAGAATTTTATCTCATCAGACTCGTACAAAAACATAGTGTCATACCTGATGACATTGAAATGCCCGAGTGATTTATCCCCATCCAATGCCAGAACGATGAAATTACATGTGGTCAAATACTGTATATCCAAAAGTCAATTGTATTGGAAGGACCCACTAGGTTTCCTGTTGGTTTGTTTAGTCGAATCAGAAACAGAGAGGGTCATAAGAGAATTTCACGAGGTTGTTTGTGGGGGACATCACGCTTGGAGGGCGACAACTTATAAGATCCTAAGGGCAGGGTATTATTGGCCAAAACTTTTCTCAGACATAAATGCCAAAGTGAGAGCCTATAACTTGTGCCAACTATTCACAGGCAAGCATAAAATCCCAGTGCTACCACTGGTTCCGGTCAAAATGGAGGCTCCTTTCCAGTAATGAGGGCTAGATTTTATAGGTGAAATTAACCCCCATTCTAGCGCTCAACACAAGTGGATCCTGACTGTCATGGATTACTTCACTAAATGGGTGGAGGCTATTCCAACCTGAAGGGAAACAGATTCGGTGGTAATAGACTTCCTGGAAGACAACATTTTGTCTAGATTCAGTTGCCCCCCAAAAATAGTCACAGATAACACCCAGGCTTTCAAATTTATGGCTATGATCAATTTTTTCCAAAAATACAATATCGTACTCGGTCATTCCACATCTTATTATCCCTAAGGAAATGGATTAGCCGAGTCTTCAAACAAGAGTCTGATAAATGTAATTAATAAAGTGTTGGACGATAATAAAAAATCTTGGCATGTGCATTTGAAATACGCCTTATGGGAAAATCGGATAGGCACGAAGAAATCTATCGGCACCTCACCTTTCCAAATGGTGTACGGGACTGATGTGGTATTACCGATAAATCTTGTGCTCCCTGTGATGAAATTATGGCAAGATGAGAAAGAAGATCTGAATCATGTTACTAGAAGGATAAATCAGCGAATTGAAGTGCAACAACACAGGGTTGAAATAGATGAAAGGTTGTAGAAATACCAAGATTATATGAAAACGTTATTTGACCATAAGGCAAAAGACAGAGAGTTTATCCCAGGTGATTTGGTCTTGATATAGGATGCTAGGAAGGAATACTCAGTGAAACACAGTAAATTTGATCATATTTGGTATGGACCTTTTAGAGTCGCAGCTCCCGAAGGAAATAATTCATTTCTATTAGAAAATATGGATGGTAAAATCTTCAACGTCCTTGTCAACAGGCGTTATTTAAAACATTATATGCAATAACTGGTTCTGCAAAAAAAACATTCCACTGTATATACCGGTTTGTGTTTTCTTTTTATTTCATAATTTCTTTTTGGTAAGTCCACTTTCACCAATAATTAATTAGGTCAATGATTTTTGTAGAAATAGAAATATTGAATTTTCTATACATTCAAAATATATATATATATATAACTAATACTTTTTGCATTTTTCCCCTTCAGGATTTCAGTTTGCAACCCAAATGAGCGAAAGGGGTAAAAAGAAGGTCATATATCGGAAAATAAATTTGCCAAAACAGGTGATAGAAAAGGTTTTCTGTTATTATAAAATGGTAAGGTAAAGGTGTGAATTTCTGAGAATTTTATGTTTCTAACAAAGATTTTCAAAATGCCGCAATGATCTCATGAATATAATGTTTTCGCTTGAATGGTTATTAAAAGAACAACTACTCGCTCTAGATCCTAAAAATTTTCACTTAAAATAATGATAGGAGGTAGTTAAAATAAGCAAAGAAAGTAAAGCCTCTCCGAAAACGGTTTCCAGGAGTCAGTGTTAATGTTTGACCCTTGTCTTTCAGTTTACAGACATCTATCCATCACCCTTCTTTCTGTTCTTAGATATTACTTTTTTGAAAAGCCAAGCATCTTTCCGAGTTTGCATACATGGGGAGAAGAGATTGCATTTTAACTTTGAAAGCTACAAAGTAGATTTTGGAAAGTAAGTTGATCTTCACAACTCCTCGGCCTCTTATTAAACAAAGTGATGCATAGTTTGATCCTAACTTTTCTAGGTTTTTAAACAGTTTCGAAAGATTGAGGCTTTCTCGAAGGAAGACCCCTAGAAATAATTTATCTCCTTCTTCTCTGCGGGCTAAGGTATGGTGAAATTTAAGGGAGGGTTGGCACCGAGTAATCAAAGCAAGTTGAAAAACCTCCATTGAAAAATATTATGCAGATATCACCCCTCATACAAACTGATTTCCCCCACTTCATGTTCTAAAAAGTAAATTGTGAGACAAATGTTGAAAGGAAATTTATATTTAATTGTCCATCTCATCCAAAAAGACGATGAAAGGAAATTCAGAAATGATTGCCCTCATCTC
>SNQJ01S0002201.1:174405-194657 GCA_010110895.2 Picea sitchensis
GTGAAAGGAAATTCAGTAAAAAGGGCTAGATAACTTCACCGGGGTACTGAACAGGCTCGTTGGCAGTGAAGCAATGTCTGAGATATCTGTAAGGCTTTTATACGTGAATCTCACTTTACTCGGGTAACAATTTTTTCTCGAAACCGGATCTACATCCTAAGTTCAGACAGGGCTCCCCAATGAAAAACATGTAATGAACTTCATTTGATGCAAACCAAAAGCCACAAGATATGTTGGATTTCCTAGAACTATCTTGATTGTCCAAATGCAGACCTAAATTCAGTAAAGAGAAGGAGAAAGTTGTGAAAGGGACTGCAGCTGAGTGTGAAACGTATTTGAGTTCTGAAAATCTTTTCACAAGTAAAAGATGAAATCTTTTTTCCCTCTGTATCCTTTTCCTAGGAACAGTTTTCGCTGGAATAAATCCATTGACTCCATTTACCCAATACAGGCACATGGCCTACTGTTCTTCCCATCTTACAAGAAGGAAGGATCCCTAGTTGGAGCCTACATTGAAGACGCCTTTTTTCAACTGGTTTCAATGTTTTTTTTTTTAAAGTCAAATGTTGGTCTTTAATTTCTCTTTCACTTCGTGACATTTACCAACTAAAATTTTCAGTAGTCCCGACATGAGAAATAGCGAAAGATGTTATGTTTCATAAGTCACCACCTTTTATCATTAAATGAAAATTATTACTTTTGTACCTTGGGATATCGTTCTTTGGGAGTTACAAGTCACAATATTTACAAGCCCCGATGTGCAAGGTCGCGAAAAGTTTCTAAAATCTTACCTCAGGTTAAAACTGAGAGTAAAATTCTTTAAACCCCAGTCAAGTGCTGTCGGGATTTCGCGTCTTGGCGTTCACTCTCTCCAAAAACGTTACTGTCATAACTCCGATGGGCGAAGCCGTGAGAATTTTACATAAGTAACCCAAGTTAGTGTCAAAGGTGGTTAGTTTTGACCATGGTTAAAGTCTATCGGGATTTCACGACTCGGCGTATGTGCCTCCCAAAAGTTATACCTTCGAAACCCTGAGTGGTGAAGTCATGATATTGCTCAAATATTAATTAATTAAAACACTTAATCTGGTTTATCTGCTGGTTTAAATAGATCACATCATCGTGATCTCGGGATTTCGTGACTCGTCATACGCTCCTCCCGGAAACTATACCTTCGAAGCCCCGAGTCGCGAAGTCGTGATATAAATTAAAACATGATTAATTAAACACTTAATTTTGTTTATGTTCTTTCTTAATTAAATCCAATCATCGCGATCTCAGGTTTTAGAGGCTCGAAAGGTTAGAGTGAAAACTCTCGATAAGGCGAACGCCGAAAGGTTAATTAAAGTTTAAGAAAGCTTGATTAAAGAAGCTAAGCAATCTTAATCAGTGTTTAATGCAAATAATAATATGCACAGTCTACGAGGTAAATTTAAATTTTTCTTACACCAACTTGTGTGATGAACCGTCGAAATTTATGGCATTAATTGGGAATGAGGCAAAGCGACAAGTAAGGATATGGTTTTTATTGATAAATTTGTCTCTAAAATTGATTTGATCATTCTATTTATAAGGACGTCGAGGTTTAAATGGTCGAAGATATAGATCTTTTTCTTCAGTGTCACAGAGCTCATTTCTATTTTACGCAAAGAAACTTTCCTCAGCAAACTGATTTCTATATGTATACATATTTTTATCGCAGGAGAGCTAAATCAGAATCGCCCATCATGGCCCCACAAAAATCATCCAAGGAAAGTGTTCAGATTTCAGGGCAAGGCTCAGATAACGTTTCTGATACTTCACCCCGAAGCGTCGATTCTATCAAAACCTGGTCATACATCTCCGAGGTTCTGCAGTCCGAGTTGGTGAACTGTTCAGATGACTCCAGTGATAATGAGAAGGACGACTTGGCCACCAAATACAAGATTGTCGTCCAAGCAGAAATGCATAAAATAGTAGCTAGGCCACAACTTCTTCCTTACTATGACATTATCCGATGGGCACTAGACCATGTAGATATCCCGACCCAAACCATCGTCAACGAACAGAACGTCACTATTAGGACCTTTATACCAGAACAATTATAGGCGATGTACAATTTTCCACCCATGTCGAACTTCACATACAATGCCGAGTTTCTGAAGGATTTTAAACATAAGGAATGTGAGCAATACGGAAAAATATTATTTGATTTGATGAAGGATTGGGCCTCACACAGTGCAAAGTTCAGGGCCGACAACAACATAATTTATTCCATATCTTCTTTGGAACCACAGTTCAAATACATAACAATGATGACCTGTAGATTGTATGGGAGGGAAGACACCACACATTGTTTCCTCCCATGGGTGCCTCTGATACATATAGTCACGGAAGGTTGTTCCTTTGACTCGGCTAAACTATTGTCAGATAGTCTGACCAGTTGGATTACAGAATATCGAACGCAGAGGGAGAGCGAGAAATCCGCTTCATTTTTTATGTCTGCATACATCATGGACATCGTGTGTTTCATGATGCCTTTTCCCTTAATGAGCTGGAGCTGGGATCCATCGGATGTTGAGCCTATCCGCGTCTACCATTCAAAGCTTTGGGAGGACAAGGCTTCAGATTTCATATATGAAATTTTCAAGTGGGTAATGGTACCGATGCATGTCACCATCATCAATATCCACCACCCAGGATCTCAGATAGCATCATGGTAAATTTGAGTAGTGTGTCTGACTGGTACATGGAAGCAGAATTTTCATACCTCAGGGTTTTTGGCACCTCTGTCCTTCCACATGCTCTACCATTATTTATACCCGATAGACTGGCTTGTCACGAGATCGCCAGGAAAACCGGGATTGGTGGCGTAAGCAAAGAGCTTAAAGGATATTCGAAGAAGGTATGGCCACCATTACCTATTCATTTGAACACTTATTCTTTATTAGATTTCGGGCATGCAAAGGCTGAAGCACCAGCCTTGGAAGATATTAAATTGGTTCACATTGAATTCAAGAAACATGACCCACACAGGGTCGTAAGTAATCACTTGGCTAGTTGTGGCCTTAAAAGGTTAAAGCATGAGAATTTGCCTCATGATGACATTTTCCAAGGTGTGAGATCTTATGCTAAGGTTTTGGCTTGGATACAAGCCCTGTCACCCGAAGAGAGGTTCGATGTTTTCCAATTCCAAGAACATCGGCAGAGCTACCTTCCCCCAGTATTACGGGGTGAGAATACAACGACCATAGAGGTGCAGCAAACGGAAGCCAAAGGCTCCAAAGATTCAGCACCTGACCAAGAAGAACACTAGGACAAGAAAGAGAAAACTGGGGGCCCGAAACAGGAAGCCAAGATTTCCTACCCTTCGAGCGAGCCAACCTCGGTTGTTACTCCAGGGAAATCATCTAAGCAGGTCGGCAATCCTATCGTCTCTCTTACCCCCCTACTGTCCACGAAAGGGGTCCTAGATGTAGGGTGGGTTTTCGGCAAAGAATTAACGCCCATAACAATGGAAGAGATACCTTCGAATGAATTCTTCTTTGATACGAAGAGAAAGGTTGTCATGAAACAAAAAATTTATCAAGAGGAAAGGTAAGGTAGCCAAGAAATTTAAAATCTTAGCCGATGGAAAATATGTGAAGAAGCAAGAATTTGCAACTCAAATACTAGGAACATTGGGGGATTTTGCTACAGCCAACCAATATTCATTCGGGACCCTAAAGGATCAGCTGAAGCGAAAAAATCATTTGATCAAAACATTAGAGGCTAAACTAACTACATCAGAGGCCGCTGCCAAAGATCAGGTGAATACAAGTTTGGAACAAGCTAGAGTAGCTGATCAAAAGGAAATTGAGCGGCTCAAAGCCGACCTCGAATAGACACAGTTGATGGCTCAGACAAGTCAGACACAGGTAGGCCAGCAAGGCGAATTGATAGAGCAGCTACAAGCCAAATTAGACTTCGTTGAAAGCTAAGTAATCGATATCGAAATATTTCAATCCCAAGCTATAGAGATCATAAAAAGAGTGTCGGCAGCTCAACAAGGCCTACTTGATAAGGTAGAAACGATTCAAAGCAACTACCAACTCATTGATCGAGTATTGGAAAACCTCACTCTTAGAGAAAAATACGTTGGGGCAGCCTGAGTTTCTTTCCAGGAGGCTATTATAGCCACGAAAAGAAGGGAAATATGAAGTAGTTCCAGGTTTTCTATCTCAGAGAAGACCTGAGGTAACATCTTGTTGAAAGAATGGGAGCATGATATATCCGAAGGCAGTAAACAAGCTAGAGAGATAAGAAAATCTTGTGAAGAAACCTTTGGTTTCTAGATGGAAGTTGGTTGGGTTTCGATGATGAAGGCAACACTGAAACACTGGGCCAGATCAATACAGCCAAGCATCTACTCAAGATCAAGGAAAATGAAGAAAGATAATTGGATGAAATATCACAAATAACCCAGACAGACATAGCCCAAATAGATAAATGGTTGATTAAACTGAGTGTACAATTATGTTCTATCAGCGCCAAAGACCAACAGGTGGAGGGAAAGTTGCCAAAATTGGCAAAGGATTGTTACACTTCCGAGGCCAACAATCAAGTAGAACCTTCTAAGTTAATATCCCAGCTGGTGGACAAGTGCGTCATTTGCACGGAGCATGTGAAGAGGTATGTTTTTGGTACCAAATAAGGACAAAAACCAAGAATTAAAATGATTAATCTCCTTTGTTGTAACCGAAAACCTCTGGAACGTTTGAGATTCCATACTATAGAAATTTGTATAAATATACATTTTGTAGAAAGAACAAGGGCTGGATCTATTTTGGTCGATTGTAATAGAGACTCTCCTTTTTGAATATTAATACAAAGCGATCCGAAGACCCCTGATTCTATCAAGACTGTGTTATGAGTTTGTTTCCTCTCTGTTTTCTTGTTCAATTTCATTTTGCACATATATGTTTGATGAATGTTACACTGCAACTTAGTAAAACCTCTATTGTGGTGATTAATTTTAATTGTCTATATAGTTTATATTTTTTCCTCTGTATCGTCTATCAGCAGGTACAAGACATGTGGCCTCATTAGATTTTCATATTTCATACATTCGTCAGATTTCTTCTCACCTTTTTCTTCTTCTGTTTACAGGGCGAGATTCTCCCTTGATAGGAGCCTCGTATTATAAACAACTTTATGTTTTTCTCTCATTTTCACACACACCACTTATTTACTAGATAACACAGTTACGGGAAAAGGCCTTTGGTTTGTAATTTATCTTTAACAATAAATCAGATAGTTCTCTTTTATACGATCAAATTGAGACAGCATTTAAAACTTTGAAACTTTCTTTTAATTTTACTGTTCCTCTATGATTGTCCCCGTTGTAAGAAAACCTAACATTAAGCCCGGTTTATCGGACCAAACACATATCGCTTTGAACCTTTTCGATACTATTCTTAAAACAACCAATACCCGAATAGAAATTGAGAATTCATGGGCTGCGATTGAGCAGGATATAAACATCCAGGAACAGTTGGAGGCTAGATAATGACAAGGTGGAAATGAACCTTAGCTTCATTTCCCGAAGGTTGATGCTTTCCCTTTCTTTATCCTTTACTCACTTTTGGATGCCTAGACACTGTACTTTTTGAGCCTTAAGTACAAACTCTGGAACAACATCTGGCATGTTGATAGATGCACGTGGTTGGCATATTTGTAGATGCACATGGTTGGAATATTGGTTGATGCACATGATTGTCATATTGGTAGATACACATGTTGGCATGTTGATAGAGGCATATGATTGATACATTCCATGGATGATGTCTTTTGGCTCATTGCATGATGTTGATGTACATGGTTGATGTGCATAAGTGTTGTGCATGATGAGCACACATTTTGTACAGGATGTACTTGGTTGATATTTTTCTCATGATTGTTTATTTCATTGTTGACATATATTTTTCTTCAGGATGCTTGGTATGTCATGAGTTTGATGCATGAACAGGTCCAAGGATCGGTATATGGTAGCACAATGTTCATCTTGTAGAAAATATAGGGGAGACATACCCATAGGGGGAGTCATTCTTCTTCCCATGATTCTAGGAGGAGATATTTATGAGATGCATACTTAGAAAAGAGCCCTATATTTGAAGAAAGAGAACAAAAGCAAAATTCCAAGGGGAGCGATGGTCACAAGGGGAGTATGTTCGATGTATCTTCAGCATTACATCATAGTGATATCCCTTGTTTAAAAGGGGATAGATTATTTATAGGAAGATCAAACACACTCAGGCAAGGGGAGCAGCCCCAAGAGGAGAATGGCCCTTTTCCATTGATGTCAAAGGGAGAGAGATAGTCACATTGATGTGATTGATGATTATTGATTGGGAGAGATAGTCACCTTGACTATTGATGTAGAGCATGTCTTATCTACATGTTGACATCAATAATTGGTAATTGGTGTTGACATCAATGTTGGTATTGTCGTCAATGCCAAAGGGGGATATTGTTGGATCATGTTGTCATTGATGCCAATGATTTGATTGATTGATGTCAAGTGATTGATTGATGTCAAAGGATTGATTGATTGATGATTGATGTAATACAATATGTATTGTCCTTGATAAGAATACATAAATGAAGATGGATTGATGAGTTGTCATTGATACATGATGCATAGTTGATGTATATGATGCAGTGGTGGATTGATGCAAAGATGAATCATTATAGTCTTATCATGTTTGATAAGGTGCACAAATGGATGAACTCCAAAGTGGTCCCCTTATGGTGAAAGCCCTCACGGGAAGACACTTTGTGGATTGAGTTATCCTAGAAGAATAGCAAGAGGACCCATGCTTGTATGTGGAATAATGAGATGAATATCAATGAATTTTTTTGTGAAACTATCCTAGATGGATAGTTCTTGTCATGGAATTTTCGGTGGTATGTGGAATGTCACATGACTCCTCACAGTTTGAGAGTTATGGCCTTACGAAGTTGGAGGACCCTCACATGTTGGCTTGAAGCCCACAAGGTGAAAGAAGTCAAAGTGACTTAAAAGAAGAAATCATTATTTAAATGATAAAGTAAAGTGACAAAGTCAAGGTGGATTATTTAAATAATAAAGAGAAGTGACAAAATCAAGACATGGTAAAGTAAGGTGACAAAATCAAGAAGGAATATTTAAATGATAAAGTATTGGATCACTTTCTATTTATGGAAAGTGGTTAACCCTAAAATAAGGAAAATAGGTTAAGTGACCTAGAAATGGGTTAAGTGACGTAGAGGATGAAAGTATAAGTAAGATAGCTATGAAATCTTGCAAATCATCCTTTGTGTGGATCAATGGAGAGCTTCTTGTGAGATTATATTTTGGAGTATTGATGGAGAGCTTCTTGTGAGATCATATTTGGTGTGGATCTCTTGAGCACGATTGAAGATATATTCTGAGAAAGAGAGCGTGAGGAGGATCTCATGGAAACATCAAAGTTTCGGCAATATCGAAGATCTTGACGGCAATAGTCTCGGAGCTTCAGAAACCCTAGCTTCTAAGGTTTACACGAGCTGTAATGGGACACAACTCATATAGTGGATAAAATCATGAAGATTTGTGTTTGAGCTTATGAATGGTTGTTGAAGACTGAAGCAAGTTCCAAATCTGCATTCTATGGGCAAAGATCTGTCGGTGAGACACTAGTATGGTTACATTATTGTCTTGATGGATAATATTACTTTTTGTGTTGTGAATGCTTAGGGAATTCTTGGTATGGTTGCTATGATGTGGTTTATGTTGGTTGATGGAGTGAGAAACACTCTTATGGTTCAGTACTGATATGATGGCTATATTATGTTGATTGTTTATGCATGATTGATTAGAATTCATATTGATTGGTTATGGAGCATGAGTAAGCTATTGGAGAGCTTGGATGTGTTGTGATTGGCTGGTGGTCAGTTTGGACAGTGAGAGATGGAAGAGAATGATAAATTGGTTGCAAATGATTTGAGTTTATATTGAAGGATAAATCCTAATAGATCAGAAGGTATATGCATGATATTGTATACACTAGCCACGTACATATGCCAAATGTAGTGAGCCAGGGCACGTACACACACAGGCTACACTACTGACAGGTCGTGTACCTATTACAGATTGATATCTTTTGAGGATTGTTTCCTCATCTCATTTGGTGTCGAGTGTGTAAGCGGATTCTTGAATTTTAGAGCTGGTGCTCTTGTAGATTTGTACTCTATTCAATTGTTGCTAAAAAACACCAAGGATTGTAGTCTGTAATAAAAAGAAAAATGTACAAACATCTTGTGTTCTTTGTGTTCCTTGTGGTGATGACTTGTTGATGATATATTGTTGATATATGTTGTTGATATGTGTTCACATCTAATTGGTTATAAATGAAAGCAATGAGTAATGAGTAAAATATTGAATTCTAACTAATGAGTTTTGTGTAAGGGGGAAATTTTGGGAAAAAGAGTCCCACACTCATTCACCCCCCCTCTAAGTGTGGTAGGTGTGTCCAACAAGTTGAAGCCTGCTATTTCCTATGTGGAGTGATGTACCTTGCTATGAGATATGAGTTGGAGTGTGGCATCATCCTTTTAGTGCTGGAGTGTGGATTGTGAAGGGAGTTGTGAGCTGGAGTGTGGTTGGGTTGGGTTCATTGTATGCTGTGGAGAGTCGTTGCAGCGTGCCACCAAGCCCACGTGAGAGCCCACGTGAAGGTGTGAGACCCTCCTCGCATGATCTAGAGTACATATATCCCCCCTTGTTGATATGCAATCACACAGCATATCCCTCCTTTGATCAGACAACATATCCCTCCTTTGATAAGACATCAGATCCCTCCTCGACTTGATATCACCATTTGAGTTGTGTTTGCACCTGTTGTGAGTGTGTGTGTTCAATATTTTCTATTTGGTTCAGTGTTTGCAATTTGGTATTTGATTGAATATGATCATTTGAGACTGTTGAGAAGGATCTGGTCTACAGAAGAGAAGGAGCCCACAAGGTATCATTCAATTCTTTATTGCTTCTTTAAATTAGTGAAGAATCATTCAATTATTTGATTGAAGAAAATGGAAAAACCTCTTGCTGATTCATATTTAAATGAGTCTGCTAAACTTGATGGTGAGAATTATGTAAACTATAAGCTTAAGATGACCACCATTATTGAGGCATATAGCCTATGGACAATTGTCAAAGGTCATGAGCCCAAACCCACTATTTTTTCCTCAATTCCAGATTGGGATAGGCGAGAGATGAAAGCGAAAGTGTTGTGGATGTCGATAAAGGAAAACATAATTCCTCATATAAGGGGTTGTAAAACTTCCAAAGAGATGTGGGGTGTTCTCAAAGGTTTGTATGAAACCTCTAATGCAAACCGGATCTTATTTTTAAAAACTAAGCTACTATCTATCAAAATGGAAGCCAATGAAAACGTAAGTAATTTTGTATCCAAAATTAAAGATTTAAGTGATAAGTTGGGTGACATTGGTGAAAAGGTTTCTAGTAATTATTTAGTAACAATTGTTGTGAAGGGTTTAGTGCAATATTATAAGGTCTTCATTTCAGTGCTCTCAACTAGACCAACACCCCCTATGTTTGATGAATTGGTCAGTATCCTCCTTCAAGAAGAATAGAGAATGAAGAACTATGATTTGGACTGAAGTGGCTAATATTTGGCCTTGATTGCAAAAGGTAAAAGATCATATCGAGGTAAACTGTGGGAAAATAACAAAGGTTGGTTTCTAGCAAAGCAGAAAGGTATGACACATCTTGATTCTTATGTTAAGAGAAGTGTTGAATGTGAATTGTGGAAAACCTGGACATATTTCTAGAGATTGCTATAGAAGAAAGAATCATGAATCAAATCAGAGATATAAAATCCATAATGGAAATTATGTGCATAAAGGCACTTTAGTCAATGATGGATTTAAAAATATTAAGTTATTTATTTGTGAAGTTGTGTTGTCTGTTGAAACTAATGATGAGAATGCATGGTTCATACATTCTGGTGCATCAACTCATATGACCTATAATAGAGAATGATATGATGAATATTGTGAGAAACTTGATGGCACACGACACTTCAGTCAATGACGGATTTAAAAATCTTAAGTTATTTATGTATGAAGTTGTGTTGTCTTTTGAAACTGATGATGTGAATGAATGGTTTATAGATTTTGGTGCATCAACTCATATGAACTGTAATAGAGAGTGGTATGATGAATATTATGAGAAAATTGATGGCACACACATTTACTTAGGAGATAACAGATCACATAAAATCCAAGGCTACGGAGTAATAAGTGTGAACTTACCTAATTGACAATTGAAACATATTCATAATGTGATGTATGTTCCTGTTATTAAAAAGAATTTGATATATGTTTCAATTATCATTGATAATAATCTAACAATGGAATTTGGTAAGTTGAGGTGTGTTGTGAAAAATATCTAGAATCACTACGGGGTTGTTTCCACAGGTACCAGGGTTGGTGGATTGTATAAGTTGGATGTGACAATGAACCTTCATGTTGCATTGACATCCACAACAATGTCAACAGAAGAGTTATGGCACCATAGGTATGGGCACCTAAATTACAATGATTTGATGTTGTTGCAAAGAAAAACTATTGTAGAAGGTATTCATGTTATGAAGAATGATCATTTTCCATGTGAAGCATGTGCACTTGGTAAATAACATAGATAGGAGTTTCCCATTCATACAGAGAAAATACAAACATATGTTCTTGAATTAATTCATATTGATGTATGGAGACCTATGCAAACTAGGTCACTTGGTGGTACTTCCTACTTTCTTATTTTTGTTGATGATAGATATAGATACATATGGGTCTATTTCATAAGGATAAAATGTATTTGACTACTTTAAAGAATTCAAAACTATGACTGAAAAATAGACATGAAAATGTATTAAAGTTCTCAGATATGATCAAGGTGGTGAATATACATCAGGTGCATTTAAAAGTTATTGTAAATTTCATGGGATCCAACAACAATTTACAGTTCCTCGTACACCTCAATGAAATGGTGTTTTTGACAGAAGGAAAAGATCACTGGTGGAGTGTGCTCACAGTATGCTTCAAGGTAAAAACATTTCTAATGGTTTTTGGGCAAAATTCGTTAATATTGCAATGTATTTAAAGAATCAAAGTCTGACTAAGAAATTATATTTCCAAACTCATTTTGAGATTATTTATGGTTATAAACTTAATGTCAGTCATTTAAGAGTATTTGGATCCACTGCCTTTGCACATATTCCAAAGGATGAGAGAAGAAAACTTGATGCAAAGTCAGTCAACTGTGTTTTTATTGGGTATTGTACTCATTAAAAAGAATACAAATTGTTTGATCCCAATTCACATAAACTGTTTGCAGGTAGAGATGTAATGTTTCATGAGAATGCAGATAGAGTTGATACAATGAATGATGCAGATGCTTGACATAATGATAGTGATGAACATGTCAAAATAAATGCAATGGTTAAATAGGAACATGAATAGGTACAGGTTCAAGAACATAATGGAAGCAGTATGGACACTTCAAGCAGTCAGGATACATCAAGTGGAGAATAGTCACCACATAGCAGGAGACGAGATCAAATCAATGAAGGACCAAGGGGGTCATCACGACAAACTCAATCACCTATAAGATATAAATATTATGCATTGATGTCTCATGTAATGAATGTTGTAGAACCTGTAAACTATGATCAAGCTAAATAACATGAAGAGTGGATAAATTCTATGAATGATGAATATGACTCCCTTATGAAAAATCAAACATGGGAATTAGTTGAACTGCTTGAAAAAAAAGTCCCTATTGGAAGAAAATGGTTGTATAAATTTAAATTTAAAGAAGATGGTAGAATTGATAAATATAGGGCAAGATTAGTTGCAAAAGGTTATTCAAAAAAGGAGGGAATTGATTACGAAGATACTTTTGAACCAGTAGCTAAATTGAATATAATTAGAGTATGGATTTCCTTAGCTACAAAACATAATTGGAAAATACATCAGTTAGATGTCAAATCTTCTTTTCTGAATGGTGATTTAAAAGAAGAGGTTTACTTGGTTCAACCTCAAGGGTTAGTCAAGAAGGGACAGGAGCATCTAGTCTGTGCGTTAAGGAAAACATTATATGGTTCGAAAAGAACATTGAGATCTTGGTATGTAAATATAGATACCTTCTTTTATCAGAATGGGTTTGTGAAAAGAAAAATTGATCCTAACCTGTATGTTAAGAAAGATGAAGAAGGAAATGTTGCTTTAATATTTGTATATGTGAATGATATCATTATTACAAGTAGTACAAGCAAGTTAATTGAAGAGATTAAAATTCATTTGTGTCAAGAATTTGAAATGAAATATCTTGGTGAATTGCATTAATGTTTAGGAAGTGAAGTTTGGAGAGAGGCTGGTAAAACATTGATCATTGAAAGTAAATACACAAAATAAATTATTAGAAATTTCAACATGAGTGAATGTAAAGCTATGTCAAGTCCTTTAGAACACAATGCAAAGTTGTACAGTGAAGATGGATCTAAAGAGGTAGATGGTACTTTATATCGTTAGTTGGTGGGAATTCTGAACTACCTCACCAATACGACACCAGGCATTTCATACTAAGTTAGCATCCTTAGAGAGTTCATGTCTAAACATTTAGAGAGTCACTGGAAAGCTGCAAATAAAGTACTCTGATACTTGAAAGGAACAATAAATTTTTGTATTATGTATATTGATGAATTTGATGGTGATCTAATAGGTTTTTCTGATTCAGATTGGGCAGGAAAGCCTCATGATAGAAGATATACCTCAGGCCATGCATTTTATATAGGATAAGGGGTTGCATCATGGAGTAACCTACTGTTTCTTTGTCGTCAACAGAATCTGAGTATAAACCCTTGACCAATGCCACCTGTGAAGTTGTTTGGTTACTGATAATTCTTGCATATGTCGAAGAGGAGAAAAATGGTCCAAAATGAATCAACTGTGAGAATCAAAGTGCTATCAAATTGTCACACAATCTAATATATCATGCAAGATCAAAACACATTGAGCTACAACATCACTTTGTGAGAGAGAAGATTGAATCAAATGAAATTGATTTGATATTTTGTAATACCAATGATAATGTGGCTGATATATTTAGCAAACCTCTTGGTAAACTCAAGTTTGAAAGTTTTAGAAGCAAGTTAGGTGTCATAGAAAATTAGTTTTTCCATTAAAGGGGGATGTTAGAATAATGAATACATATCTAGAATCTATTAAAATAGAATATAGTTTAGAGTTCTTTTCCATTGATACCCAGATTGAAGTGAAGGTGGTTTGAGATCCACTTTGATAGGAGTAGGTTCTAATCTATAAATGTATATGATTTTTCTAATTAAATCAATTTTTGTGAGCTCTGCCTCACTCGTGTGTGGTTCAGTCTATGTTTGCAATTAGATCTGATGTAAAAAACATTTCACCGTCCATTTTGTAGTCTCTTTATTTAACAAAAGAGAGAACATATCATCAATATATCACAACCACTCAATTAAATTTTTTGCTCGAATGGAATTGAATGGGATGAAAACCATGTGTGGTTGAGAATGTCAGTATAATCATAAGAAAAAAAAAGTAATGACATAGACCCTCTAAAGATTATAATAATCAAATTCTTGAATGGACCTGCTTATTTTGGAAAAAGGAATTACGAGGCTCCATCAAAGTGAAAATATATTTATCAAGCTCAAAAAAATTACCAGGATCCATCAATGAAAGTGTATTTATCAGGCACGAGAGTATATTTAAGAGGCTCAAAGGAATTAACTAATATATATATATATATATATATCCATTCAATTTGAATAAATTAAACCAATGATAATAATTTTTTATTAGATTAATTTAAAAATAGACGTGTTCAAAATCATTAAACCATTCCTAGAACTGCTTTAACCACTTGATATAAACCATTCCTACACATTCTTTAACCATTTGATATAACATCATCTTTCCTTAACTGAAAATAATTAATTAATATGAAAAAGAATGATATCAGCAAGAATGATATAAAAAGCATTTCATTATCGATTTTGTAGTTTGAAGAATAATGCAAGCTAATATTTCTCATATTGGTGTACATGTCCTCAATATTTCATTCTTCATGAATTACTAAAAACAAAAAATCATATCATCAATATTTCATAGGGAATGCCAATATAATCATTAAAAAAAATTGCAATGAGATAGACCTTGTAAAAATTATAATCATCAAAAGATTGAATGGACCTACTTCTTTTTGCATTGCTAGAAAACTTACATGGTCATGCTATTTAGTAAGAGAAACTAATATGCCTAACACCCCTAGATTAAAGACACATCGGAGAGATGACGGTAATAACTAAAAAATTCAGTTGTTGGTTACATGGTATGCATTTTGAGAGTTGCTCCCTTAACCCTACAAAGAATATATCTATGAGGAATAAATACAATGTTCTCAAAGAAGATGAAGCATAAGTTGCTCCCTTAACGTTAAAAAGAAGATATTATGAAACAAGATGAAGCATAATGTTACAGTGATTAAGGATGCATGCACAAGGAAGATATATCGCTTAGGGCACGAGGCGCTTCTTTTTGCAATGCAAGAAAAATTCCATGTCCATGCTATTTAATAAGAGAAACTACTATGCCTAACATCCCTTGATTAAGAAGCTGAGAGATCATGGTAAAAAATACAATTGTTGGTTACATGGTATGCATTTTGGCAGTTGCTCCCTTATCTCTACAAAGAAGATATCTATGAGAAAGAAATACAATATTCCGAAAAAAGATGAAACATAAGTTGATCCCTTAACCCTATAAAGAATATATGCATGAGGAATAAATACAATGTTATACATTTTGGAACTTGTTGCCTTAACCCTACAAAGAAGATATCTATGAGGAAGAAATACAATATTCAGAAAGAAGACAAAACATAAGTTGCTCACACTCACTAGGAAGACTCACACTCACTAGGAAGATATATCGCCTAGGGATGGAGGCTTTGAATGGACCTACTTCTTTTGGAAACTCAAGAAAAATTCCATGGCCATGAGATAGTACTATGCCTTAAGAAGCCACGGAGAGATCATGGTAATGACATTTCTTAAAATGCCAATTGTTGGTTACATGGTATGAATTTTGGCATTTTTTCCCTTAATCTTACAAAGAAGATATATGTGAGGAAAAAATACAATGTTTTGATAGAAGATGAAACATAATGTTACACCGACACCTAATTCATAGAATATGATACTGACACTGACACTAACACCTAATTCATAGAAGATGTTACACTGACACCTAATGTTACAATGTTTTGATAGAAGATGAAACATAATGCAGCAAGGTGATACCTAATTCATTAAAACATTGGCACACTTTCACTCATTTACACACAAAAGTCACTTATCACTCACATAGTTTTCATCTCGAAACATGGAGGTCAAAGTAAGTTTCCTCCAAAGGGATTCTGAAACACCCCACCCTTTTCTTGATGAAACTATTCACTCCCATTTAATTTCAACGAGGTTGGTTCACACCCCGAATCTCTCAAACAACCACATCTAAATTCTTTCTAAAAACTCACTAAGTTTTCCTCCACAGGAGGTGCCAAAAGAAATTTTTTAGTCTAGGTAGAATTTTGGGGATAGGCATCCAAATAACTCCCCATTATCTGGTTCTCACATTGTCAAAACAATGGAAGTTGTCAAATAGGGAACTGAAAATCCTCCAAGTCAAGTGTTCCTAACACCATAAGGCAGGGATATACCTGTGAAGGGTTGAAGGCTAAGGTCCAGTTGTGTTGGCAGCCAATTCACATTTTTCCACTGTCTTATAAGCTGCCTACACCAGTGTTTTGCAAACCTTAATTTTTCATTGCAATTCTCAAATAAATGACACTTTTATTTTTTCGATATTTGCACACTTGCCTTCGTTTTTGTTTTCACGACTGTAAGCGTGAAAACTTGGTCTTTAGAAGTTGCATTAAAATTATTATTGAATTGTCATTATCATTCTTGTCGATATGCCTATTGCGCTTACATTTTACTTATCATTATACAGTTGGCAAGACCTTTTGATCTGCACTCATTTGACATTCTTTTATTGATTATGTAATTTCGTTTCATGACTGATTGAGTTGTGATGCATTCACGATTGGATTTACATGTTATTTGATTAATTCACTTGGCATATTGATTATATTAAAACGCATTGGCACATTGGTTAAACTCTTGGTATGAATCGTTCTATACAACGCATGTCACATAGTCAAAACATTGGCATTGATTTCGATTTATTTGTTTCGTTTTGAGACTATAAATATTGCTTGCGCGAATGGTTTATCCACTAACCAAAGGTTTTGATTGATTGAAATGGCATAGTTGTAACACTTATGCATTCTGATTTGAATAGTTGAAAGCGTCGACGGTTGTACCATTGGTAATGACTACTCTGCATGGCCAGCAAATAGGTCCACCACCTTCGCACGATGTCATTAATGCCTCCCCTTATCACTGTTTCACCTCTGATAGCATCGGTAATCCTTCGAGCATTTTGCTCCTGTGTGCTGCGTTCAAACCCTGGCTCATTCACATCGCTTACCGTGAACCCTGTTTATGGCACCAGTGGTGTGAATTGAGCCGAACAGTAGTCAAGCCTTGCTACTATTCGATAACGTCCGGAAAGACTTAGAGGATAGTGGTTGGCTCACGTTTGTACAATGGTTTGAGGGTTTTAATCTATTTGTTGCACAACAGTTCACCCTGACTTTTGATGGGTGTAGGGACAAAGTAGGATACATTTAGCTTGATATGAATGAGGAGTTCATTAGCTCTGCCACAGGGTTACCGTCCACAGGCCAGCGATGGTTTAAAAAATCTAAACTGGAGGAGGTGCCATGGCCTTTGCTATTCGTCTCACGAATGGTTACATCCTGTGACAGAGGTATGCCAATTTCCATGCTTAAACCAAGATGGCATGATCTGTTGATGGTGGTTAAACAATTCGTGACCTGTGAGGGTCGATATGGACTGGTGTTTCTTTATCACCTTCGACTGTTAATGAATTTTATGGGTTATCCATTGAATGTTCCTTTTTATTTCCAGTGAAGTCTTTATAAAATGGCTAAGAGGTTTAAAAGAGAAAAGTTCGATAGTAGCTTGTTCCACCATGGCCTAATTAGACTCATCGTTGTTCACCACTTAAATCTTCACGGTGATAGTTGGCAAGCTTTTATCTCTCGAAATGGTTTTGCTGATACAGAGCCTGTACAAATTGAAAAGCCTATGGTTAGTGTGACTAAGGTCGGGCCACCCGTGCCTTTCCATGCCCTTCTACCCTCTCCTAAACCCTCATTCGAACCTGATATCGATCTACCCGACATCGCAATAGACATGACAGAGGCTGTTAAAAATCCTGTGAGCAAAAAGGTCAAGGGAAACCCTACTGTCGACGACAAAGGTAAAAAGAATGCCCGACTTATCTCGAGACTAGCTAGGAATAAACCTAAACCTAGTGCTGAGCAGAAGCCCATAGTCCTCAGTGAAGACTCAGACTCTGACATCGAACGCTTATTAGCTAGTGAGTACCCTTACTTCTAAGGTTTGTGCTCCGAGCCACCCTATGATTTCGTTTCTAATTTTCCCCCGTGTCTAAGGAACAATCCCAGTTATCCAGGGATCAAGCTACCTAACGAAACCCTCGGTGATTCTCCCAAACCCTCGACTGTCGGGCAGTCGTCATGCAACCAGTGTAATATGTGGTTGGATTGATACTATACAGACGTTCCCTTACTTCAATCGAAAATCAAAGCGTTGGAAAACCAAGTTACAGTGTTGACTAGTGAGAGGGACAAGCTTCGAGCTAATGATAAGAAGCAGAAAACCGTTGGTTCCATCATTTTTAGGAATGTTGAATCGGCTACAGACGTCATCAATTCCAAAATGTTATGACCAAGTTGTCTGCTCATCATCCAGGTATGAGTTTTGATATCAATTTCATTTTATCAATTGCTTGGATTAATATAGTGAATTGGTTTCTGAGTTTTAATAAGTCTGTTTATTATTCGAAATGACCTTGACATGGTTTGATTATCAAAACGGTTATAAAATCGAATATGGTTATGATTTTGTTATACTATTTGATCGTGTCCAATTTAGCAATTAATTGGTTTTCACTAGGTTTGATTCGTTTGTCTGTTGGTTTGAGTTAACGAAATCAATGGTGTTTTATTTCGATTGGATTTTGTTTGTATCCAACCTGAACAGGAGGTTTTTATGCTAAAATTAGAACACGGTTCTATTTTGATTTAATATGATGTTGTTGTCATTGGATATTAACGACTCTGATTTCATTCTTGTGATTTGATTGTTAAAACGATTTCATGGAAATTGAATTGGCTTGATAAATACGATGTAGCCTATTAAATTGGAAAAATGACTTTGTTTTGTCAACATTTTCGTTTGGATTTGGATTATATCTGACCTGTGCGAAAGATCTCTGCACCCAAATCATGGAACTGTTTTGATTCACAACGACTATGTCAAACTTAAACTATTCGATTCGCTCTTGTTTGGATTGGATTTCTTTTATGAGTTGGATTCGTATTCAAAATAGACTTGATGTTGCTGTGTCGATTTTAATTTTCAAAACGAGTTTGTTAACCCAAATCGACTTATGTTATCTCTGTCGAATTCGTATGAGAAAATTCGGTTAATAGTTCGTTTTGAGATAAATTCAAGTAATGATTTCGTGGACTGTAAATTGATTGTGTTCGCCCCCAAATGGTGATAACGAACAACTAAACGAAGTCCTACAGATCCTGTTATCAACTGATTAATTCCACGATGATTTCATTTGTGATAGTTACATACCAGTTTTGATTTGATTCGCTAATGGCATGGATTATTTGTTTATGTTAAATATGGTGCGATCAATTTTGAAAATGATATGATTGATTCGGGTTGGATTCGAAGTGATATGTGGGTAGATGAAGCAATTTTTGTATTGATTTCAATTCGTCCATGAATCAATTTCACTGCTGTCGGTTATTCAATACGATGTTGTTTACTCGAATTGGTCAAAACAGAGTGTATCTATCTTTGTCATGATTTGATTTAGTTTGTTCAATTTGCATACAATTGTCGATTTGAATGAGGCTTTTAGCAATCAAATATCTTTTAATAGTTTGAATATATTTTCTGAGATTTGAATTGATTTTTAATACGATTATGTGTTTGATTTAGACCAACTACAGAATCACAAGATTCTGTAGCTAGTCTTTAGAATTAGATTTTTATCAATTTCATCAGCAAAATATCTTCCTAACTTGTTTTTTTTTACCTCTTTTAGGTACATTCAAATTGCATTGGGCATGCTGTGGAATTCTAGGAGATATTTGTGTGATACAGTTTTATTTTAGGTTTTTAGTTTTAGAGATAGAAACTTGGGATATTTTCCTAGATTTTCTGTAAACAGTTTTGATAACTTCCACAAGGATGTTTTACCCTGTGGAAGGTCTTTAAATACTTATTATTTTTTGTAATAAGGGGCATCCTCACTTGTGGGAGAACCGGGTTATGGATTTCTAATACAAACTGAGACAAGAGTTGATGTCTTGCTACAACTTTCTCTTTCAATATATCAATCTTTTGTTTCAAGTTTATGCATGTCGTTTGCAGTTGATTATAGACTACTTTAGCTATCATAATCGATTGTAGGATGATATGATTTAATAAATTTCCTATCCATATCTGATCTCTTTCATTATTTAAAAAGTAGAGCAATTACTTTGTTTCAGTTAATGAATCACAGATTTCTCTTTTTCGTTAATTGAATCATTTAGTATAGATCTTTGCATACAGATTTATCTAACTGTCGAGATTTATAAATCATAAGATTGTAGTAAATTTTTTATGTCTTGTTTGTCCTGTAATAACATTTGAAGAGCACTGCAGCTTTCTGTTTACAAGGAGCGCCTGGATAATTCGGTGCAGGTTTTCTCCCTCTGATCAACTAAGAAAATCATTACACACAGGATGAACCTGGAGCATTTCTTCAGGTCAGTTATTTAGTATTTAATAGTTAGTTTGTTAGTATAATTTTAGTTTAGTTAGATAAATATATTAGTTTATATTTGTAGTTAGAGTTAGTATTTTAGTTGTTTAGTTTAGTTAATTTTTGTTTTATTTATTTTCAGAAAATTA
>SNQJ01S0002201.1:201345-218618 GCA_010110895.2 Picea sitchensis
TCACGGTTGGAGGACCATAGAGAGGAACATATTCTACAATGGGAAGCCAGTGAATTCATTTTCATTCTTTCTAGAGGAGATGGAGATTTTCGAGCTTGGTTTCTTGATTGGGAGGCATGTACTCTTGATAAGTGAGCCATCAATGAACTATGCTTTCTTAGAGTAGTCTCAGTGGTTTGTTTATTGGAATTGTCCTGAGGAGCCATGGGGCTAGGGTGGGTCGCAAAAGAAAGATAAAAGGTGTCGGGGGAGGGAGGAGCTGAAGGATGATGGAGAGCGGTGGGGGAGTGAGGTGAGTGAGGCGAACTACGAGGGCTCTGAAAAAATACACCTGAGAGATTATGGAGGGCATGGGAGAGAAGGTGTTTTACCACCTAGTAACTGTGATGATGTATGGAGGTGTGTCGAGAGGCTGGGAGAGAGCCTGAAGATTACTCTTCCCAATTGTCTAACAACTACTGAAGAGAGTTAGGGACATAATGGTTGTAGTTGTCCTGGTTGGCCATGACAAGGGAGGTAGGAGTTTTGGATGTGTTCCCACCGCGACCACTTCTTTTGACGGTGGGGGTGGTACGCTTGTAGGAAGGCATGAGTAATAGATTGATCTTGCATGGCGCTACAAGTGGGGAGAGACACCACCATCTTCAGAGAACAAATATCCCCCACCTATAGAGAACAAAGAGCCACTACTTGGATACAAAAATGGAGGAATGATGGGGAGGCTCAAGGAAAATAGAGTGACAACATCCATGAGGAGAGGGGGTCAAATAAATAGCCTGCAATGCTACCATAATTTGCATGTGCATGGACTAGTGCAACATACTGAGGCCATGCAGGTGAGGAGCAGGAGCAATTGGTGAAGTAATGGATCAACGCCTCTGGAGGAGAGGTCATTTAATTCGTATGAGGGTAGGGTGAGGTGGAGCACACAATGTCATTGGTTTACGTGTTGAGGGGTCTCATGGTTCCCTCCACGTGGATGGGGATGACACCAATATCCAAGTAAGAAGATTCCCTAAGAGAAATGTCAATACAATCTTGCTTGAGAGAGTGGTTGGAGAGCTCATCCAGGGTATGTTCTTGAAGGTAAGAGTTGTTTGTGATTATTTTGTTGGTAATTCTTTCCACCAGGGAATTAGATTTACGATGGACATGGTGGAAGGAGATGGATTCCATGAATTCCATAAGTTGAGAAAAGTTGAAGTCCCTGATCCAATTGCTAGCTGGGGGATATTTTTGGTCTTTATGATCAAAGACAAAAATCCATAGAGATTATTAGTTGAGAGTCACCTTCGACTATAAGAGGGAACAATGCTCTTTGGCGTGCTATTCAGAGGTCGTGGAGGAGACCTAAGAGTTCATCAATGTTGTTGTTTTCATGGCCTATGGAGCCATAGAATATTAGAACAATGGCACCTGAGTTGTCTCTAAATACACCTCCAAATCCCGCGGGACGAGGATTACCTTTTGAGGCTCCATTGAGTTTTAGTTTGAGGAAACTGTGAGCAGGATGTCACCATTGATATGAATTGGAGGGGGACCTCATGTGGGAATATGGGATTTGATTGGTGCCCATGTGGCTGTCAGGAGTGATGTCCCATAGGTGTATAGTTATTTCTTTGTTTGGTTTCACTTTAAAGTCTTGGTGAGACCAAGATTGGAGATGAATTGTTTCCAGCATCTGTTTTCTACTAGTTTTCTAAAGGGTGTCTTCAGAGGAAGAGTGGTCTTCAAATATGCGGTGGTTTATCTCTTTCCAAATGTTCTAGACAATGAAACTAGGGAGAAGCTTCCAAAGACTATTGATAATTGTGTTTTGGTAAGGATTGTCAGACTAGTTTTTAAGAGTATGAGTTATATTACCATGAGCCCGGTCGAATCTTCTACATAAAATAGTTGCATTATCCCATAGGTTGTTGGAGAAAGGGAAGATATCAAGGAGGTGGTCTATGGATTCCTCATTTTTGTTGCAAAGAGCACATCTCGAAGGTCCTAGAAATCCCCTTTTGAGGATGTTGTCCCAAGTTAAGATTTGCCTATGGTGGACCAGCTAGAGAAAGATTGAGATCTTGGGCCAAGTTCCGAGGGACCAAATCTTGGCCCAACAAGGATATGGAGGATCTGGCGGAGGGTAAGTGAGAATTTGATAATCTTCTTTGACTATAAAAAAACCTTTTGGATAGTAACACCATCTGATCTTGTCATTGTCCTAACAAATTTGAATTTTCCAGTTGTTCACATCTTGCACAATTTGATTTCTGGTTTTTACGGACAGGTGAATAAGGGAGTTATTAAGTGGTAGCCATTTCCTGAAGTTCTGTTGATCCATAGTATGCCATAGGTCCTTAACCTTTGTGATTCCTTATGGTCGGACATTGTGTTTTATTTCCAAACTTGGGAGCTACTACCAAGAATCTGTCTAGAAATTGGCTTGGGCGCCATCTCTGATTTCCCAAAAGTTGTGCTATTGAATGAGATGACACTGGAGTTTTGAAAAATTCCAAATGAGGGAGCCTTCGGAGTTAGGAGTGAAACAGATCAGGTTTTGAGGGTCCCAATTTGGAGCATATTTTTTATCCCAGAGCTGTGCCCAAGGACTGGATTTCTTGGATACCCAGTTCCACCATGTTTTTGTGCTGAGAATGAAAGATGATCAGACTCAGGCAACGTAATATTGACATAAGTCTGTGATGCAGGAGGCACCAAAAACTCTCCATATTTTTGGAAGAGTAACCAAATGGAGGACACATATCTATGTAGCGAGAACAACTTCATAAGGTCATACTAGATCCTAATGATTGGAGAAAAAATGAGAGGATGTGCTTCGTCCAAGAGAGACTATCTTGCTGTCAAAAAAATAATTGATATTTCCCATCCCCTCTTTTTGAAATATTTTATTTTTTTGTCTTTTTCAATTTTTTAATGATCTTGAAAAAGAATAAAAGAATGTTACGTTACAAAGGAGGGACAAGTGTCACAAGAAATCAAACTAGTTCCAGACGCATGTAACATATTGATGCTCAGTGCAAGGAGACATGTGCAGGATAAGGACACTCGGAAAAATTCATCCATGGGTCAAGGTGTCAGATCACAGAGGAAAAAAATGTTGCAAGGCTTGCATTTAAGGAATGATTTAAAGCTTCAGTTGAGAAGAACATGTAGCTAGCATTAGGCCAAAGATGCAAATATGATACCCACAATGTGATTAAGCATGACACAACAAGACACCTTCCATGTGAATTTTTAAAAGCCTAGAGAAGGTAAGATCGATGGTTTTTTCATGTTTAGAGAGTTTGAAAAAATGCTAAAAGAAGACTCCATGGAGTTCCTTTTTCACAATTAGTCTAGTAAGTTCAAAGAAGGGTTAAACTTATACCCAAAATAATTCTCTTCAATACCATTTTAACGAGTGTGATTGAGACAAGATCACTCAACGATCTTTTCAATTTTAAAGAGTCTGAAAAGAGATTAACTATGGAATCACAACCTTTTTCTAGGTTTAGTTTCCTTAGACTGAAAAAGTATAAAATCTTACTTAGGAGAACTCTCCCAGAAATACAAGTCTCTCGAGGCATACCTTTTTCCAGAATAATCTATTGGCTGGAAAAAGGGTTAAACTTATGCCGAATAGATGTTCTTTCTGGACCAATTTAACGACTGTGAAAGGAACAAGGTCACTCAACGATCTTGTCATATTTGGGGAGTCTGAAAAGAGATTAACTATGGACTTCGAGGGGGGTGGGGGGGGGTTCCTTTTTCGTAAGTAATCTCCAAAGACTGAAAAAGAGATAAACCGAAACCAAGGAGAATGTTCCTTTTTCAAAAGTTTTGTCCCTCGAGCCCAAAAAAGGGTTAAACTTACGCATGAGAATACTCTTCTAGCGAATGAAAGTTACTAGAGCATGCCTTTATTCGTAAAATTATACATCCAGACTGAAAAAGGGGTAAAATACTGCAAGACATATGTGCCTTCAAATTTGAGTTTGGAAAGCGTGAAGGGAAACAAGATCGTTCGAAAATATTTTCAATTTTAGAGAGTCTGAAAAGGGCTTAAAGAAGACTCTAGAGGGGGATTCTTTTCTCAAGTAATCCATACGAGATCGAAAAGAATAAATATAGTCTCGTTGGATGTTTCTTTCAAAATTTAAGCGAGACTTAAATACAACAAACCAAGATCATTAGGGAGTCCCGTGGGTAAGGCCAAGAATGATGATTATAGAGAAGACTGAAGCTTCAATATGTAATCATGGCGAGACTAAAAGGACTCACAGGCTTATGGATAAAACTCACAACATGCACACCAAAATGAAACAAACGTTCTACTTAGGGCATCCATGTAGAGGAAGTCTCTACCACCTAATTATGACACTTCTAAAGTAGCATAGAAGGTTCTGTGTCACACTTCGGTGGGATCGATCCTAAGGCCAAATGAACCAGGAAATGGATAATGAAAAAATGCAGGTAGGGAAAAATATAACCTATATGCCAGTTTCAAGGTCAATACCTTTCATAATGGATCGATAAGATGAACAAATATCAAAGAAAAATGTTTCCAAGATCCTGCATATAAGGCCAATAACACCCATCCAAAAGTTAACAAATATGATATAGATAGAAACTTCAGAAAAATAAGAGGTGCTACTAAATAAAAAACTTGAAAACAACAAACCTGGACTATGAAATATGGTGCAAGACAATACACAACCTTACAAATCATGCGTGGTAGTAGTTTAGGTAGGTCCCGTTGCTAGGCTCTAACCAGGAGTCTCTACGATAGTTTACCTGGAAAGTCTCCCAAAATGTAAGAAAACACAAACCACGATGTAAGTATTCCCACGGTATAGAAACCATAATCATGGCTTCAAGGATAGCCTCATCCGAAGGAAATTCAAAAATCAAGAAATCACGCAAACGAGGAGGGTCGACAATCCCAAAGGGAGAAGCAAACTAAACATATTCCATATGACAATGAAGGTTTTGGCCAGGAATGACAGAGTCTATCAATGAAGAATCACAAGCATAAGGGCTTGAGGATCTAAAAACAGTGAGATCATACTCAAAAGGAGACTCGAGATCACTTGGACCAAGAGGGGGAAGCAAGGTTTCCCATGCCCCTATTGGATAAACCAATGGATCAATTGTTGAGACCAAGTATCGAGAAGGAAAACATGAGTGAACAAGTTCCTGCTCAGAAGAAATTGAACATCAAGGATAAGACGCCACATAATTTACCTATGGTGGGGTAGAGTCTACACGAATACTAGGAACCTATAAACGGGCATCATGAAGTAACTTCAAATTAGGATGGTGATTATCATATGCCAACTGGTCAATAGTGACAATGCTTCCATCGTGAGGAAAATGCATCACCCAAAAGAGCATAAACACCAAAACATTCATAACATATACATAATCATGCTCAAGAAGGATATTAAAATCTAACGGACCTTGCAGCGCTATAACATCTGTTGGAAATATTGTCATTCATGTCAACAGTCAAATTGATGATCTGTAATGATGAAGTACATCAAATGAGATTGCCATTTATGTGAACAATTGAAGCAATGATATTTTGTTAAATGACAGATGACATTCTCATTGATGTCAACAACATATCAGTCAACAAGAAGATAGAAAATGCAGAGATCGATAAACGCAAGCTCATGAGGAGGAGAAAACAAAAGAAGTGAATTGTATGAAGATCAAAGATCATAAGTACATAAGTATTTTCTGTCTATTGTTGATCACAATAGGATAAAAATGATTCATTGATCAAAACCCTGGAGGAAGAACAGATTGTAGAGATGTCGTCGGGATCCGTGAAAAGAATGAACGGTTGATCAATGCGCAGAAATGGTGAGAGGCTTTAGCAACCATCCGATTAGAGTGAGAAGCTCCACAACCGTCCGATCAAGAATTTGACTGTGAGCTTGAGAATCATAAAAGGATCATGACCGTTAAGTTTAGAGCAACGTGGGTCATCGATCTGATGAGAGTGGAATATCGAATATCAGGAAATCAGGAGTCAGAAGAAGGGATGTGCTCTAACCTATGAAATACTGAAACATGAAATTGCGATTATATCCAAACCATTGGTTCGAGGACTAATATGAGCTGATGATTGAATAGGAAATGAACTTGTGAAGTCACGATTCACGAAGTCATTCTCAACCATCAGATCACCCGAAAAGATCACAACCATTGATCGTTTTGAAAAATATCACATCCGTTGATCGTTCTGAAAAGATCACAGTTGTTGATTGTACCAAAAGGATCATAGTCATTGATCATTCTAAAAGTATCATGACCGTCCATTGTCAAGGATGGAACATGGTGAAGGGTCATCATTTCCCTGACTCGAAGAATGGAAAATTCAAACGTAAGTGTTGTTGGAACTCACGATATGGGAGGTCACGAAGAGATCCTAGTTGTTGGTTGGAAGGCAGGAACGTGGCACTGGATCAATGAATTTTGGGATTCATGATTCAGAGAAACAACGACGAGAGTTGTTCAAAATCTTGAAATGAGAAAATGTGAAACACTCATCCCTGGGTCATAACCTGTGGTCATGAGAAGGGGAGGGGCTAGTGAATCTAAACTCTATTTAGGTGATCATGACATGGAGTTTCAAGACCCTTCATCAAAAGAATGATGAAATACAAAATCTCGATAGAAATCGTGGGGCGTCAGAACTGGAAAACATTGGAGGGTCGTTGGATTGAACCAAAGAAAAATGACACAGCAGACCACGTCAGCTAAGGACATGTGTCATACTCAGACACTAATAAGTGTCAAGTTGATATGGCATTACAGGAACATGTATATCACGTATATGAATGACACATGGCATATAATAGGATTGTGATACGTCATCAAGTGATGTAAGCATTTACGTCACCCCTGGGAGTCTCACTTCAAATTTTTGCATTGTAAGCAAATACTCTAGTGTCCAAAAGTCTCGAATGCCAAAAATCTGAAAGGGACATGCATCAGGTGATTTACAGTCACTGGGAGTTGAACTGTTGGAGGTCACGAAGATTCGAAGGAAAAATGTTGAAATCTCGACAACCACACATCTCAATGCCTGATTAAGACACAGTCGTTCAATTAAGGAAAGAAGGGATCAGATTAAGGTTTAAAGTGGACCGTTGATCTCTTCCATGGAAGAGACATGAACCGTCTAATCGTATCGGTGATATCACAATCGAGAGTTTTGTAAGGAGCAGTGTCTCGAAGACTCGATGGTCAAAGTGTTGAAATCCTCGCAGCCATCCATCTCATCGTGTGATCAATTCACAGTTGTCGGATTCAGTAGTGAAAGGATGAGTCTAGGTATAAAAGTAGACCATAGATCTATCTCCATGAAATAAATATGTGTCATCCGATCATTTCGGCAATTTTGTGATCATGAGTTTGGTAATGTTGGAGTCATGATGACTCGAAGGGAAAAAACACTGAAACTCCATCAGACGTTCATCCCATCAGAGATTGAGTCGTGACCATTGATTTGGTCTAAACTTAACCGTTGATCTGTCACCACTAAATAGATGTGAACCATCTGATATGACCAACGATTTGGTGATCGTGATTTTTAATAGTGGTGTCACGAAGAATCAAACGACAAAGTGCCGAAACCCTGTTAGTCGTCCGTCTCTTCAAAAGAATGAATCGTGATCGTTTAAAAATATAAGAGGCTTCACAGAATCTGTAAATCCAGTGGCTCTGTATGGCATGGTCATATGAAATGCCTTGACGGAAGTGCCTCTGTAGAATCTGGTCTCTATAAAATCGACAGAGGTTCAGGATCAAATTCAAAGGATTAAATTGATCCATGACAATGATCAATTTATGGAAAGCCTTCACTGTAAAAATGATAAAACAGTGATTATAATTAATTTAATTGAAGAGGCATAATGATCGAATATGGTCTGTTGGTGAGCCGAGAACGCAGCAAAAACAAGAGTATGATCTAATGAGTCGATCCATGTCTGTAAGCAACTCATGACAAATATGAACCAATACACAGTCATGATTAAAAGACAATAAATCATGAAAATATGAATAAATAATAAAAAGGAAAAATGGTATTAATTAATGTTTAGTTTATCATTTTAAATGAAAAGGTAGAATGGTTCAAATAAAGGGACACATTGATTTAAATTTCACACCAGTTTGAAGATTATATAAACGAGAAATAGTGGTGAGAAGAATGTGTCTCTATGGTTCATATTAGAAGATCAGGAATAGGAGAAGAGTCCAAGATGAAGAATTGTTTGTTCTAAGGTGTCTATCAATGTCTTATTGAAGATCAAGAATAGAAGAAGACAGAGAAACAATTATGCAATCTAGTACTTGATATGGAAGAACATACAAGCAAAGGTTGCAACAGACAAGTATAAATACAACAATGGTTGTATGAGTCAAATTCAGTGAAGTATAGAAGAGAATGAATTGCATTATAAACTAAGGGTGGTTGGGTGGTGCAAGGGCAGGTTGGAGCCTGCAGGGGAGTTGGTGCTTCCTTTTCAGTTGTAGCTAGCTAAACAGGGGGTCGTAGCCTCCTACCAGTTGGTGCTGGTGAATAGGGGAGTTGGTGCTTCCTTGTCAGTGGTGGCTGACTAAACATGGGGTTGAATCCTCCTACCAATTGGTGCTAGTGAATGAGGGTGTGGGTGCATCCTTCCAGTTGTAGCTGGTAAATGGAGTGTGGAAACATCCTTTCAGTTGCATCTGAAGAAACTTGGGGAATTTATCTCCATCAAGTTGTATCTTGAAAATAGTTTTGTAAAAGAACTTTTTATTAATGAGAAAATGTTGGTGGTTTTTCCTGTTGGGTTCCACGATAAAATATTGTGTTCATAAGGGTTTGTTATTCATCATATATTTCTTAATTGAATAATTAATATGTGTTCTTAATATGGATGAAGATAAAAACAAAAAGTAGACAATACCGATTCACCCCCCTTTCTCAGTATTGTTGGATATTTCCATCAATTGGTATCAGAGCGGACTCCTTTAAGCACAATCTAACAAACTGAAAGGAAGATCAAATTAAGAACACATGGATGGAAAAAATATTTACAATAAGAATGGAACTCCAATAATTAGAAAATAAGGATACATATTTTGGAGTATGGAACTCCAATATTCTGAAGGCATTGGGACATGATGTATGGAATTCAGTGATCACTGATTATTTCCCACCAAATAGAGTAAGAACTCCAACTCAAAAGAAAGCCAAGAAAATTAACTCAATGGTAATGAATACAATCCTTGATGGACTACCTGATGATGTCAAAGAAAATATAGGTGAATGTAACTCTACAAAGGAACTTTGGGACAATATAAAAGACCTTTACTCAGATGAGAAGTCATATGAATCATTTCAATCATAACAAAGTTTAGTCTACAACAATAATAGTAATGAAGATTCTTTTGAAAAATGCTCAAACATTGAAGCAGAAGTCAATCTAGAAGCTAAGATTGAAAGTGATTTGGATGAACTGAGAAAATATAAAAAAGGGTGTAAACAACTAAAGGATTAACTTGGGACTGTTGAAAAATTCAAGAAAGGGACTGGAACCCTTGATAAAGTTCTCAGTTTACAAAGATTTTCCTCGAACAAATCTGGCCTTGGATATGACCACGCACTCATAATTAAAGGATCGGGCCCTATTAATCAGTTTGATATTGAAGATGACATATCTAGTAATGATACCTCC
Organism: Picea sitchensis; assembly: GCA_010110895.2. Classification (NCBI taxonomy): domain Eukaryota; kingdom Viridiplantae; phylum Streptophyta; class Pinopsida; order Pinales; family Pinaceae; genus Picea; species Picea sitchensis. The sequence continues at coordinate 211,068 of SNQJ01S0002201.1, forward strand.
AAATAATCTTCTCATCCTCCCAAGAAGATGTATCAAATCAAAAGACAGGACTCGACCATCAATAGAGGTAAAGACTCTCCACAATCTTCCGATTGCAATAATGTTGATATTGAATTCTCCCCTGTAAGTAGAGAAGAACATTCAAATACAATAATAGAATGTTCTGTTAGCATTTATCCCATGGAAGAAGAAGAATAAAAACTATCAAAGGCCAAAGAAAAGGTTGATTGGAGTCTCTCTTAATACCTCTATCACCATAATGAATCAGACTATAGCTATCTTCATGACTACACTCAAGAATTTCTTGAAAATAGTCAAAATCATGTCTTGGAAATAAAGAAAATGCTCAAGGACAATAAAAAGATAATATATGAGAAGGACAATCAGTTAGAAGAGAAAGAAGAGGAGATCAAGAGACTGAAAAATGAAATCAATCAAGCAAAAGAAGAAAAGAAGGAAGATGATGTCTCAAGAAAAAACCTTGTAGATCTAAAAGAACTAAGGGAAAGTTTTGTCAATCTTAAGATCCAACTTGAAGAAGCCAAAAGGAGAGAAGAGGTAGTAAGGAACCAGTTGGACAAAAAGGAAGATTCTTGTCATAAGATGGAAGAAGAAGTTGTGAATCTTAGAAAGAAGGTTGCGAAGTTAGACACCCAAATCAAGTTCTTGAAAAACTCCATGACCCTGGATGAGATCTTGGATAGTCAGAGATCACCATATGAAAAAACTGGTCTTGGCCACAACAAGGAAGAAATTAGTAATCTCAAGAAACCTAATGCAAGTCCTTCATTTGAAAAAGTGAAAATAGGTCTGATGCAAGTCTTTATTTTATAAAAATGGAAATCAAGTATGATGCAGGTTCTTCATGTTCAAAGAATAAAAGAAACACTACAAAAATTAGAAGATCAAATCAAGGAAGGCATCCAGAAGCTACTCATACACCTCAAAGCAATTTCAGAAGAGAGACACCTTCATGGATGAATCAAATAAGGTATTAGAGTGTCTTTAATGGTTATTGTTTTTCTTATAATGAATATGGTCATAAAACCTTGGATTGTAGGCGTCATGGAAGAAAACAAGTTGGTAGGTTCAACAACAGTATAATACGTTGGATCTGCAATCATGTTGGACATATTGCTGCACATTGTTACACTAAGAGATGATATAGTTGTGGTGGATATGGCCACAAATCCTATAACTGTTGGAACTCAAGAAGAAAGCCAATAAGAAATGCTTCATAGAATATGACAACAATAGTAAATAAGAAGACATGGAAAATAAAATATGAAGTAGCAAACAAGAAAGATGAGGAAAATATTGTTCTTGAAACTGATGACCTTAATGATAGAAGTTTGGAGGGTGAAACTACTAATAAGGAATATTCTCAAGACAAGAATAAAGAAGCTATTGGTGCACATAATAATGATGTTGATAATGAATCTCCAATGGTAGAACAACAAAAATAATTGAGTGATGATTATCTCAGAAATATTTCAATCCTATTTTAATGGTACACTAAAACTCCTTCTAAAAGAAAAAAAAAAAGAGAAAAAAAAGATCTATGTTCAGAAAGCTACAAAGACTATGCTCAATGAAGCCAATTACTAATGGATATTCCATCAATTATTATTAATATTGGAGGGAATCTGTAAGCACATCAGTACTCATATTTAATAGAAGTCGACTCAGGATCAATAGTAGTAAAACTCCTTGTGAACCCTATTTTGGAAGAGCTCATTCGGTAAAATACCTCAAGGTCTTTCATAGTAAGGATTGCATCAAAAGGCATGATGAGAATTTCAAAAATGTGATGCTAGATCTGATGAAGGTATCCTTATTGGATATTCTTCTGCCAAGAAAATATATAGATGCTACAAGATTGTTGAGAATGTAGATGTCAATATGGTTGATATAAAAACAATTGGTATCTTAGTTAGAGATCGATGAGAATCAATCGAAAAATACAAGAGTTGTTTGAATAAAATGAGCTACAATTAGACAGTGTTCTAGTAAGACAGCGACATACATAGAAGAAACATTCTGATGTACAAAATGAGGAAAATGACATCCTGCAGAAATAACAAGAGAAGAAACCTTGTCAGAAAAGGATACCCTTTTAGAAACAAATGGGGAGAACAGTTAGTAAATTAACAGGGGAAGAAACCTTGTCAGGAAGATATACCTTTTAAGAAACAAAGGGGGAGAGTGTCAGAAGCAGAGAGAGAGAATATTGATAGGGGGAGTCATTCAGTTGCAAATAAAAAAGGTTGATTGCGGGGCAAGTTATCAGTGGTCATACAAGTACTTATACAGACAAATCATAGGAGAATAAACCCTTTTCCATTGATGTCAAAGGGGGAGAGAAACTTCATAAAAGGAAAAATCCATAAGAGTAAAGCATCAACACAGGGGGATTTTTGTATATGAAGTTAGTGTGTTTCCCTCAATGACAAAGGGGGAGATTGTTGGAAATATTGTCATTGATGTCAACAGTCGAAGTGATGATTTGTAATGATGAAGTACATAAGATGAGATTTTCATTGATGTCAATAGTTGAATTAATGATCTGTTGGAGCCGGAAGTCACTCCTGGACTGCTTGCAGGAGCAGAGCCTGACGCCCATCAGTTTTAATGTCACGATTTGTTTTAAAGGGTGATCGAATGGAGGAAGACTCAGAAACGATATCGTATCAACTTAGAAACTAGGCCAGGCATGCATAAACGAGTGAGGTCTTGATAAACTTCAAACAGTGAGTCGCAAATAAAGGGTGAGTAGGGGGAAGACTTGCATGAGAAGAGTGCAAAGGTCTATCATAAACACCAGGTTCATCACAGACTGGAGAAGAAAGCATTCAAACGCAAAATCCTTTGACATTCAAACACAGAAACCAGAGAATACAATAATGTCACAACAAATCCTTTATCATGACAAGATTGCAATAATCCACGCGAATCCTTCGACTATGAACTCTCTGACATAAGATGAAACATAGATGGAAAAGAGGAACTGTTTGTCATAAACCAAGAAGTCTCAAACACAGATACATAACCCAGAAGCTAGAATGTTTACTAAAACTTTACAGTCGGGAGCTTAGCTCTACCATCGATAGATACCAAAATGGCGAAAACGTCTTCATATACTCAAAACTAACAACATCAACAAAATCGAGACATAGCATTGAAAGCTTTTCATCTGCATGGCTTCTGACACTCTGCAACCGAAATCTTTGAATGGCCATGCAACTTATGGCAGACGCGATCGATCTTCTGACAGTTTCATCGGCGAACCGACGTGTCTTTAATTCATTGTTGAACCTTCCCATTATGGCGGAGACGATGTCTAACCACCACCAACCGCTTCAATAACTACTTCCTTGGGATTGAGGACGATCTGGCCAACTCAACACTTTGGGATATGGAACACCTCCCGCGTTTCCACCTAGAATAATTTGACTGGCTTACGGAATAGGCATGGAGGCCAGTGCGGAAGACAGGACATGGGAACGGAGTGATGGGGCCAAAACAGCGGGGAGTGGAGTAATAAGCGGTGAGGGAGCGAGAGGGGTTATAGGAGAACACATGGCAAAAGGCGATAAGCGGAGGAGTCGGGAGAGTAGGTGTGATAGACATATTTTAGTGGGAGGCTGATGTGGAGGAGATGGGACACGTGGAAAGCGGTGAGCGGATGATGAGACAGGAAGGGGCCACCCAGATGAAAGGGTGGAGGAGGACATATGACGCATGACAGAGGGGGGGAAAGCGGTTCTGAAGGATGACATGGCGGGAGGAGGGCCCACGATGGCTAAACACAGGGCAACTGAGAAGGGCGAGACTGACCCAGCATCGTTGATCCGAGCGCGCCGATCTGGGCCGTCGAAAAGGTGCGCCCCCGATTCCGGACCCCCACCCTCCGCTTAAAGGAAGAAAGGCAAGTGGGGTCCGGAATTCAATATGTGTCGTCGATCCGAGCGCGCGAATCGCTGCTGCTCGATCTTGCTCGTGACTTACCTTGGGCGCATAATCATCTGAAACTTTGGACAAGTGGGTTTTTAACCCATTCTTTGCAATCTAACCCCCCTTTACAAGAAATATGGCTAACATGATCTTTTGTTAAATGACATATGACATTGTCATTTATGTGAAAAATATATCAGTCAACAATAAGATAGCAAATGCAGAGATCGATAAACGCAAGCTCATGAGGAGGAGCGAACAACAGAAGCAAATTGTATGAAGATCAAAGCTCAGAAGTACATAAGTATTTTGTGTCTATTGTTGATCATGATAGGATAAAAAATGATTCATTGATCAAAATCCCTGGAGGAAGAACAAATTGTAGATATGTCATCGAGATTAGTGAAAAGACTGAACGATTGATCAATGCACAGAAATGGTGAGAGGCTTCAACAGTCGTCCGATCAGAGTAAGAAGCTCAGCAACCATCCGATCAAGAAGTTGACTGTGAGCTTGAGAATCGTAAAACGATCATGATCATCGAGTTCAGAGAAACATGGGTCGTCAATTCGACAAGAGTGGAATATCGGATATTGGGAAATCATGAGTCAAAAGAAGGGAGGTGCTCTAACCTCTAAAATACCGAAATGCAAAATTGCGATTATATCCAGACCATTGGTTCGAGGACTAATATGAGTCGTTGATTGAACAAGAAATGAACTTGCTAATTCATGATTCACGAAGTATTTCTCGACCGTCAGATCATCCGAAAAGATCACAGCCATTGATCGTTCTGAAAATATCACAGCCTTTGATCATTCCGAAAAGATCACAATCATTGATTGTACAAAAAGGATCATATTCGTTGATCGTTCCAAAAGCATCATCATTGTCCATTGTCAAGGATGGCACATGGCGAAGGGTCGTCATTTCATTGGCTGGAAGAATGGAAAAGTCGAATGTAAGNGGCGAAGGGTCGTCATTTCACTGGCTGGAAGAATGGAAAATTCGAATGTAAGTGTTGTTGGAACTCACGATATGCGAGGTCACGAAGATATCCTAATCGTCGGTTGGAAGGCGGGCATGTGGCACTAGATCAATGAATTCACAGATTCATGATTCGAAGAAAAAACGATGAGAGTTGTTCAAAATCCCAGAATGCGAAAATGTGAAACACTCAACCCTAGGTCGTAACCCGTGGTCACGAGAAGGGGAGGAGCTAGTGCAACTAAACTCTATTTCGGAGATCGCAACATGGAGTGTCGATACCCTTCATGAAAATATTGTCGAAATGAGAAATTGCGATAGAAATCGTGGGTCGTCGGATCTGGAAAAAATTGGAGGTTCATTGGATTGAACCAAGGAAAAACGACACAGTAGACCACATCATCTAAGGACACATGGCATACTCAGACACTGACAAGTGTCAAGTTGATATGGCATTACATGCATGTGTATATCACGTATATGAATGACACGTGGCATATAATAGGATTGTGATACATCATCAAGTGATGTAAGCATTTACATCACCCTCGAGAGTCTCACTTCGGAGTTTTGCATTGTAAGAAAAAACTCTAATGTCTGGAAGTCTCGAATGCCAAAAATCTAAAAGGGACACCCGTCAGGTGATTTATAGTCACCGGTAGTTGAACTATTTGAGGTCACGAAGATTCGAATGCAAAATGATGAAATCTTGACAGCCACACATCTCAACACCTGATTAAGACACAATCGTTGAATTAAGGAAAGAAGGGATTGGATTAAGGTTTAAAGTGGACCGTTGATCTCTTCCATGGAAGAGACGTGAACCGTTTGATTGTATCGGTGATATCACAACCGAGAGTTTTGTAAGGAGCAGTGTCTCGAAGACTCGATGGTCAAAGCGCTGAAATACCGACAGCCATCCATATCATCGTGTGATCAAGTCATAGCCATTGGATTCAGCAGTGAAAGGATGAGTCTAGGTATAAAAGTAAACCGTAGATCTATCTCCACAAAATAAATATATGTCATCTGATCATTTTGGTGATTTCATGATCATGAGTTTGGTAATGTTGGAGTCATGATGACTCGAAGGGAAAAACCGTCGAAACTACGCCAGTCGTTCATCCCATCATAGATCGAGTCATGACCGTTGATTTGGTCTAAACTTAACCATTGATCTGTCACTGCTAAATAGACATGAACCGTCTGATATGACCAACGATTTGGTGATCATGAGTTTTAATAGTGTTGTCTCAAATACTCGAACGACAAAGTGTCGAAACCCCATCAGTCGTCCGTATCTTCAGAAAAATGAATCGTGATCATTTAAAACTATAAGCGGATTCACAGAATTTGTAAAGCCAGTGGCTCTGTATGGCATGGTCATATGAAATGGCTTGAAGGAAGTGCCTCCGTAGAATCTGGTCTCTATAAAATTAACAGAGGTTTAGGATCGAATTTAAAGGATTAAATTGATCCATGATAGTGATCAGTTTATGGAAAGCCTTCACTGAAAAAATGATAAAATAGTGATTATAATTAAGTTAATTAAAGAGGCATGATGATCGAATATGGTCTGTTGGTGAGCCGAGAATGCAGCAAAAACAAGAGTATGATCTAATGAGTCGATCCATGTCTGTGATCAACTCATGACAAAAATGAACCAATACACAGTCATGATTAAAAGAGAATAAATCATGAAAATATGAATAAATAATAAAAAGGAAAAATGATATTAATTAATGTTTAGTTTATCATTTTAAATGAAAAGGTACAATGGTTCAAATAAAGGGACACATTGTTTTAAATTTCACATCATCTTGAAGATTATATAAACGAGAAACAATGGTGAGAAGAATGTGTCTCTATGGTTCATATTAGAAGATCAGGAATAGGAGCAGAGTCCAAGATGAAGAATTGTTTGTTCTAAGGTGCATGTCAATGTCTTATTGAATATCAAGAACAAAAGAAGACAGAGCAGCAGTTATGCAATCTAGTACTTGATACAGAAGACCATACAAGAAAAGGTTGCAGCAGACAAGTAGAAATACAACAATGGTTGTATGAGTCAAATTCAGTGAAGTACATAAGAGAACAAATTGTATTATAAACTAAGGGTGGTTGGGTGGTACAAGGGCAGGTTGGAGCGTACAGGGGAGTTGGTTCTTCCTTTTCAGTTGTAGCTAGCTAAACAAGGGGTTGTAACCTCCTACCAGTTGGTGCTGGTGAACAGGGGAGTTGGTGCTTCCTTGTTAGTGGTGGCTGACTAAACAGGGGGTCGAATCCTCCTACCAGTTGGTGCTGGTGAATGAGGGTGTGGGTGCATCCTTCCAGTTGTAGCTGGTAAATGGGGTGTGGAAACATCCTTTCAGTTGTAGCTGAAGAAACTTGGGGAATGTCTCCCCATAAAGTTGTAGCTTGAAAACAGTTTTGTAAAAGAAATTTTTATTAATGAGAAAAGAGTTGGTTTGTTTCCCTCTTGGGTTCCACGATAAAAATATTGTGTTCATAAGGGTTTTTTATTCATCATATATTTCTTAATTGAATAATTAATATCTGTGCTTAGTATGGATGAAGATAAAAAGAAAAGGGAGACAATATTGATTCACA
>SNQJ01S0002201.1:218628-234511 GCA_010110895.2 Picea sitchensis
TGTATATTTTGTGAATAAGATTTATTTCTGTTAGTAGTTAGATATTTAATTTCTTAGAGTTAGTATAGTATTAGATAGTAGAATGTATATATAGAATATTTAGATTTGTTTTAGTTTGTTTTAATAGTTGTTTTTAGTTAGATTAGTTAATTTAGAGTAGGTTTCTTTTTTTTGTTTTCTTAGGACCTTAGATCGGTTAACGGAGCCGCTAAACCTGTCAGGGTGGTTCATCCCAAACGGCTTGGGTTATTAGACAACCCTGGACCGGTTCCACTCTCCCAGTTGACGGACGGTCAATTTTTCCCGTCAACAGGTTGTTCTGTGCATCCCCCCTTGAGGCACCCACCTCTTGGACGAGATCCAGCCCATGACCCATTTCTTAGGATGAAAATCTAAATGTCGCACTTTGACCAAGGTACCTAGTGACCAAATTTTAGGACATCTACCCAGGTGGAAATTGTGGGTTGCAATTGCACCTTGATCGGATTTTGTGTGGCTATTTGGAAATATTGCCAGCTCTTTCGGGATATGCCCCCTTTACCCCTCATTATAACTGATTATTTCATCATTCACTAGTTTCGCTTCTGGTGACTTCAGACCCCACTGTTGAGTACTATTGAAAGGTCTAGTGCTATTTGAGAGGAAGGATGTTACGTCTTTTAGGACACAATCGTTTGTTTTCTTTGCTTCCCCACGTGGACAAAACTCACTTATCCACATATATGCTTCTTTTTCAAAACACTTTATGTATGATGCACTTCTGATTACATTTTGATTTAGATATATATCGTGTTAAGTTCAAAATTTGCAACAAATGCTCTTGTTTATTTTCTCTCATCACACTTTGCACACATCCACTCAGCTAGTCGGACATCATAAGGGATCCACAGACCCCCTGTCATTCTAGATGCTTGCTAAACCTCCCTCCTATTTTAGGGGGAGTTCCTAGTCTTTCCAACTCATCGACCCCACCTTCTCACACTCCAATGAGTGCCACTATCTTAGGATCAGCTTTGCTTGGTTCCACATTACTTGGGTCCACTTCCCAAGTCTCTCCGTCCACTCTCTCTCCTTTACATGGAAGCGGGGGCCAACTTACTCTCAAGGAGGAAGTACCAACCCACCTAGCCCCCATCAAGGGTCAGGATCACAGAGCACTCACACAATGGTCGTAACTAATCCTCTGCCCCCACTACAGATGCCATATTTGGCCTCTCTTAACATACCAGATCTAAGAAAACTCACAAATGATCCTATATTGCATGACCCCACATGGTCTACAATGCCTACCAAACTACCTTCAAACATCCCCAAGTTTGAACGAAAGGCAAAAGATGACCCTACCAACCATGTCATGACTTTCCACCTATGGTGCTCTTCCAACAACATTATGGATGATTCCATCAGACTATGATTATTTCAATGCACACTCACTGGCCCATCCGCCAAATGGTATGTAGACGAAAAATCAAGGTCCCATGTGACTTTCGAGTCCTTGGCCAAAGCATTTTTGACCTTCTTCCAATTACCAATCCGTCGCGACAATGGTCTTGAACTAATCTCTAATTTCAAACAAACCTCAGCCACACATATCGCTGATCACATTCATGAGTGGCATAGACGACGTAGTTTGTGCAAAGATGAAACCACCAAACAACAGTGTCTTGACTGGTTTCTCAGATCACTTGTCTCTCTCCTCGGTAAAGATGGAGCTTCCACCTTCCCTCAATCAAAAGAATAAGCCATCATTAAGGCTCAACAATACGACCTCATCTATTCACATCAAGGTACTTATATACAGTACTTCCTGATATCCCAAAACCCATGCCATTCGGTCAAGACAAACCTGAGATGTCTCACTCAGCAAATGGATTGATTGGTAATACCACGCACCACAATCCAAAACCCCAACCACCACCAATGTATGGCACACCTCAATATCCGTTGGCATATGGGGGAACCTCTTATCACCCCCCACCCCCTTATCAACAACCATACCCTATTGTTATTCCTCCACCCATCAGTGGGCCACCGCTGGCACCCCCAATACACCCACCTATCCAAATAAGTTCTGGTACCCCTTCTACCTCATCTTATACTCTAAGTACTAGAGAAAGCGCCACGCCTTCCTATGTACCTTATGGATCAAAAATCCCACAGAATTTGTACTTTCCATTCCCTGGTCCTCCATAGCCCATGGCTCCCCCACACCCTCACGCTGGGGTGAATTTTGTTCAACCCTCTCCCCTTCAGCAATATCAAAATTTCAAACAACTAAATATCGAAAATCTGACCCATCATTCAAATAATGCCAAAAAGAAAGGAAAAAATAGGAACAATAACAACCCAGGTCAAGGCGGGAATCACCCCCAACAAAACCCACCTACTGGGGGAAACTAGAACCAAGGGAATCAGAACCCCCAGGGGGGAAATAACAACAGGCGTCAAGGGAGAAATAACAATATTGTTAGAACCACCTTCCCTTATGCCATTTGTGGTGAGTTCGATCATTATACTCATCATTACCCCCAAATCGCTGATTTTAAATGCTTGAAAGACTCAGGCAGTCTACCACATCCTCTAGCACCGCCTACCCCTCAGCAGGCCCCACAACAATACATGCAACAACCACCCCCAACCATACTATAGAATCCCATTCCACACCAGGGTGTGATAAACACCCAACAGGACACGCAGCCTACCCCACCATAGTAGGGACAGTACCTCAATCCCAAAAATCCCACAGATCATACCATCCTCCTCACCTGTGAGGAAGAAATCCTTCTACAAACATGTAGTCATCAATACCATGCACCCACTGAGTCTCCTCCAATTCCCCCAGAAACAATCCCTGCATCAACAGGACCCCCATTGGTGATTCCTTGCCCTAACACCGAAACACCTCTTCGCATTCCTCACATCCCATTGCAGAGGAATGTCCACAACCCCCAGGCTAGGGCAGCTCATAATTATAGTTTGGTCGATGACTTAGCACAATCCCCGACTTCCATGTCATTCTTAGAAGTCCTTCAAACTTGTCCTACTCAGCGGAAATCGTTACTTTCCTTCTTGGGGGTAGACGACCCCATGGATACCAAACTCATCACATTTGATCTCGACAGTGGAGAACCTCGCCTTCCTGCTCTAATCGCTTTTCAAATCCCAATAAAAATTTGGAACATTACAGTTCATCGGTGCATCATCGATGAAGGTGCATCCACATGCATTATGTCCAAGTCTGTATGGTAGAAACTTGGTTCCCCTGAACTCATACCAGCTGCCATTACCTTAAGAGCTTATGACAGACGACCATATTCTCTCGAAGGGCTCTTCCAAAATGTCCTCGTAGAACTCGAGGGAAAGACCATTCTCATCGACATTGAAGTTATCGATGCCCCACTCGATTATAATATCTTGTTCGATCGTAGCTACATGTACGCTATGAAGGAAATTTCTTATTCCGTCTTTCGAACCATGATGATCCCCCATAACAAAAAGATAATTACCATTGACCAAGTCTCACATTACGAGCCTAACCCTTCTGCCAACATCGATAACATTCTCCCTCTCATCCACATGAGTCATGATGCATACCCACTCATCGAAATGGGTCTCAGAATGTTCAAAGACCCATCATTGTTAGGAACTTACCATGGTGCACAACCGCTCCTTCATCCTTCCAATCAAGTATGCATCATATCATCCAACGGAACTGACATAGAGGATACCCTTCCTCCTAAGGAGGCTTCTATCATATATGACGTCCCACTAGTCGTAGAGCTCCCCCCTCATGAGCCTCCTGCTAACTCGTCGGCTCCACCAGTTCATGATTTCACCTCTTCCCAAGTCCATATCCCAGTTTGGGAGACAGCTCCCCAAGCCATTACTCAAATCCCCTTCTTCTACCCTCCACCTGGCATACAATCTTTCCAAGTAGCCGCCACGTTTACCCTACCTAATATGGTGTTAGCAATTCCAGTTTGGTATTTACATCCACCAGAGGTGGTCCCCTGACCATCCCTCCCCCCCCAAATGGAAGCAATCCCAATGATGATTCCCATACTCACTCCCACCATACCTTCTACACCCCCACTCACTAACCTCCCTGCCACAGTTGGGGGCAGGCGAAAGAAGAAGGAGCCCATAGCTCCACTTCCCCCACGCGTCCAACCTCCTTGTGCGCTATGTGAGAAAGATGGACACCAAACCAACAACTGCCCATATTTACCCAAGTTACAGAACCTGATTCCACTCAATAAAACACCATCAACGCTCGCCACTGTAGCAAGTACTACCGCTACCGCCCCTCACTCAAGTAGAAAAGGGTCATGAACCAAATTTGCTTGCGCTATATGTTCAGAATATGGCCATTATACACACCATTTCCCAACACTACCGCGCTTCCGACATACATTAGTCGTAGTACGCCAAAGATTCCAGAACGAACCCAATCCAGCTACATCATCCCTACCAAAAATCATTGACATCCATTATGTCACGACTTCAGTCAATGAATGTATGAGATTCCTTTTCTCTCTATTTGAATCCTTAGATCATTTTACATACCAATGTCCTATGATCATTGAATACATGCAACGCCAATTGACCCTGATTCAAACCCCTGTGCCCCCTACACAATCGATGGTTGACCATACCTCATCACTAGAGATTCTTCATATCATTTCTCCTAAACCCAAGGCACTCCCAACTCCTCCATGGTTCTTGGATGAATTATCCAAGGATTCACCCCCAAATCCCCCCAAATCTCCCGTACATTTATTTACGGAAATTTTACATCCAACTACCACTGGTACTCCTCAGTACTTTGATATTTGGTTTATGTCAAGCAAACCATCACAATATAATTGCGTCATTCGCCCTGCCTCTTCTTCACCCGAAGATAACCACACAATGACAGTCACCGATATCACTCTTTACGATCCCTTGTATTCTCGCCAATTCCACTGTGACGAGGACATACTCAAAGAGTTAAACACCCCCGACTACCCATGGGATGCATTCCACCACAGAGCGCTCTTATTTCCACAGGAAGCCTCCACGCCTCCTAACCAACACCCCATATACGCGGTCGAAACCAAGGATCGTATCCCATCAAGTCATATCGACTGGTTCAACAACCCCATTCCTACCCCTGATGATTTTGAAGAAGGCAACATGGCCAACATTTCCCCGACCATCAAAATCGATATTTCCATAAAAAATGGAGTCGTAGAGGAAATCACCCTTGGCGCCGCTTGCACTCCTCAAGAAATCACTGCCTATAAAGCCCTCTTCCAAGAATATCGGGATATTTTTGCCTGGTCATACACAGAGATGCCTGGCCTTGATCCCTCTATTGTCGAACATCGCATCGACACCTGGCCTGAAATTACACCAATTCATCAAAAACAATGACTGCTACACCCATCCAAAGCAACGGACATTAAAGCCAAGATTGACAAATTATGCGCGGCTGGGTTCATCTACCCCATTGCCTATACTTGATGGGTTTCCAACCCTGTACGCGTTAACAAAAAACAGGGCACTATCCTCGTCTGCATAGACTTTCGCGATCTCAATCACGCATGTCCCAAAGACAACTTTCCAACACCTTTCATCAATCAAATTATAGACAACTTCACAGGCCATGAGGCTCTATCCTTCATGGACGGTTTCTTTGGCTATAATCAATTCCAAATCCACCCATCTGATCAATACAAAACCGCATTCACCACCCCTTGGGGTACTTTTTCACATCGTGTCATACCTTTTGGCCTAAAGAATGCTGGTGCAACTTTCCAATGGGCTATGACATACATTTTTCACGATCTAGTTCATATCATCCTCTCATACTTGGATGATCTCATAGCTCGATCCAAGAAGCATACCGAACATCTTGATTATTTACAGATCATGTTCCAATGGTGTCGTCAGTACAACATCCTCTTGAACCCCCTCAAGTGCGTGTTCTGTGTCACTGTGGGGCGCCTCCTCAGATTCATCATTTCCCAAAGTGGTATTATCATGGACCCCCTTAAAGTCCAAGCCATCACAAAAATTCCACCCCCGGAATTTATGCCAACTCCAGAGCCTACAAGGAAAAGCTAACTTTCTACCAAGATTTGTCCCAGACTATGCCACTCGAACACACGGTTTCCTTCGCCTACTACGCCACGACATCCCATTTCACTGGAATGAACATGCCCAAAAAGCATTTGACGATCTTAAAACGGTGTTGTCTAACACCCCTTTAATTAGTTCACCCGACTATAATCGCGACTATATCCTCTACATATCAGCATCAGCTGTCTCAGTAGCAGGAATTCTCGTTCATGTCAGCAATGATGATCATGAGCATGTCATTTACTACATTAGTAAAAATGTCTCAGGGCCACCCTTGAAGTATAAACACGAAGAGAAACTAGCCCTTACAGTCGTCCTCGCAATCCAGAAACTGCATCATTACATTTTTCTTTGCATGACTAAGGTCATAGCAGATTCAAACCCTATGCAATACTTGCTCAGCCATCAGCAAATTAATGGAAAATTCGCTCAATGGATCATTATCCTTCAGGAATGCGATATTGAATTTTCAACACCCAAGAGCAAGAAAGCTCTCGTCCTCGCCAAACTTGTCACGGCCTTCCCCTCTGATACTACCAATGCCCCCATCAATATCAACTTCCCCGATGAACATCTATTTTATATTACTTTGAATGATCTATGGTACGATGACCTCCTCGTCTACATTCAAACCCAAAAGTTCGGTATCCACCAGGCCCCCTGCTATCTCCTCATCAGAGATATCTTATATCGGCGAGGGGTCGAGACCATACTTTGTCGATGCTTGACTATTTACGAGGCCGATAGAGTCTTGAACGACTACCATAGTGGCGCATGCCGGGGCCATCTTTTGGGAATGTCCACTACTCAGAAAATCATCTGAGCAGGTTATTTTTTGCCTATATTGTTTCACGATTGCATTCATGCCATGAAGCGATGTGAGAAATGTCAGCTTTATGCCAACAAAGCACAAGCACCACCTGCTCTTCTCCACCCAGTCATTACTGCAGACCCCTTTTGTAAATGGGGCATTGACTTCATGACTTGTAATCCCCCATCCAGCAATGGACACAAATACATTGTTGTCGCATTCGATTACTTCTCAAAATGGGTTGAAGCCATGCCCACCTTCAACAACACCGCTGACACTGCAGTGTGTTTTTTCTTCAATCATGTCATATCCCGCTTTGGAGTACCACTCCAACTAGTTTCTGATCATGGGAAACATTTCGAGAATGATATTTTTGTCGAACTCTCATCTCGATTGGGATTCTCCCACAAGTTTGTCTCACCATATTACTCTCAATCTAACGGAAAGGTCGAAGTAGTTAACAAGGTCCTCAAGACCATGTTGCAGTGCACGATTAACAAACATAAGACCAATTGGTATCATATGTTATTTTCAACGCTATGGGCTTACTGCACGGCCATGAAAATGGCCAGTCGTTTCACACCATTTCATCTAGTCCATGGGGTTGAGGCCACACTTCCCATTGAGTGTGAAATTCCCACCTTACGCACCGCAATTGAGCTATTACCTGACACTGCTCCAATGGAGCAGCGATTGTTGAACTTGGAGTCCCTGGATGAAGATCGTCGATCTTCATTACAGAACAATGAGGTAGCCAAAAATGGGTCAAAGGCCACCTTTGATCGCCATGTCAACCTTCGCTCATTTCACGAAGGCGACCTCGTCCTTTCTTATGATATTGCTCACGATACCCTCGGTTATGGCAAATTCAAGTCACTATGGCATGTCCCCTACATTATCCAACATTGCCTCACCAAATGCACATACATCCTGGCTTCCCCTGAAGGCCTCTCTCTCAAAGAACCCATCAATGGGTTATACTTAAAGAAATTTTACGCCTAAGAGTAGCCATTCTACATTAGGTTATTTCTTCTATAGTGTTTTTATTATTTTTTCCATCCCTCACGTCTAAACTACCATTTGTGTTATTGACAGATGCTTCCTCCACCGGCCTACCACATCGGTTATGTCAACGGTGTTAGCTGTTGGACACAAAATCTTGCTTCGGCAGCTTGGGCCCTCTATACCCCCTCACATGAACTGCTCCACTCTAGTGGCATATGTTTGGGTTTAGAAACCAACAACCAAGACAAATACACTGTCTTCATTGGCCTCCTTGCCGATGCCCATCATCATCGTATTTGTCACCTTAGTGTCTTTCTTGACTCTCAACTAGTCGTCCTCCAACTCAACAATGTGTACCGTGTCCGCGATCCATGCCTCTTTCGCAAATAACTGCAAGTTAGACTTTTAGCTCGACACGTTGATTTCATTACATTTACACATACTCCAAGACAGTTGAATCAAATTATAGATAACTTAGCTAACATTGTGTTAGATTTGCATATATCACATCAAGATACCTCTACACACACAAACCATCAAGAACCTGTCATAGCATATATAGATTAGACATCATCAACACATTCAAAAACACATGTAAACATCACATAGACCCCAAAATGTATACTGATATATACATAAATCATTCAATAGTGCCATCAAAATGTTTACATACATACATCACATACAAAATCCGCAGGCCAGTGAAGCACCTCGGTGCAAAACTGGTCTCACTATACGAAAATGGGCTCACCAGCCTATATAAAAAATACAAACATACATAGAGCGACACTCAAGGTGCCTCTAGAGCACCGCCTCTTGCCCCTCCCTCAGGCAGTGGTTTCCCACCCACTACTGGTCCCTCCAGACTGGGAGGTAACCATCTGGTCATCGCAGCACCTGCTACTGTTTCTCATCACACCACGGTGTGCCATGTCAGTGGAACTCCCACACACTGCTCCAGGATGCCCTCATCCTAGATATGCGACCACATGCCCTCAGGCACGCCCTATAGCACTGCCTCCAAGCGGCGTAAAATATCCTCAAAGTCGCCCCCGGCATCCGCCGAAGGAGCATGTGATGGCCAAGCACCAAGGTCATCAAAATGGAATCTCCTCGCTGCTCTCTCGTCACTAGCTAGTCTCGCCTCAACGTCCTTGCAACAATGTCTCTCTCTTGCCCATGGCCCTCCTCGCGGTGGTCTCCCCGGCTCCTGGCGAGCCGATGCTCTCATCAGCTCAACCTTGTTCCCGCGAGGTCCAACATATGCACATACACACAACCAAACAATAGTATCAACATCTATACAAAATACATATGTCATGCTATCTCAAAAATCAACATATCAAAATCACAAACATACCTCAGTGATCAAACTCCTCCTCTGGAGGTAACACCATGTCCAGATCACCCCGGAAGTCAACACCATAGTATGGATACTGTAGTATGATCTGCGGCATCTACCGCCTCAGCCGTGAAAAAATGGCCACCCTCGCCACCACCATGGCGAACCAAAATCGTCGACCACTGCCTCAGTCGCGGCTCTCGCGCACCAGGAGCGCCCAATAAAATTCTAGGATGTAACATCGACACCCTCTCCAAAAACCAGGCCACCACGATGGACCCAAAGGCAAAGACCCCTGAGTCTGTAGACCGACATTTGTCCAGCTGCCCTACCATCCTGGCATGCAGTGTCAACCCCCAGGCAAAATACTTATCGTCCAATGCCCTCCCCATAACCCTCAGCTAACCACCACTGATCCACTGAGTCGTGAGGGACCCATATATCCTCACAATCATCGTTGCTACACAGCGATGAGCTAAAGCATCCATCTCCCCGATACTCATGATGGAGCTCAACATGTAGTTCTCCCTCAAACAGTACCTCCAGCCAAAGGTCGCTAACGACACGTCCACAGGTAACACCGGCTCCGCCGGTAGGGTCATTCCCCAAAAGGGAGCCGAGTCAGAAAGTATATGTCCTCCACCATAGTGAAGGTGATCTGCTCTCCCCGCACCATAAAGCAATGCAAATCCGAACTCCACATCCAGATCAGAAACTGCAGGAGATACTCTTGCACCCATATCAACGGGCACTCAAAGAACTTCAGCAGCCCAGAGGCTGCCAAAGTGGCATGAACACCCAGTTCCTCAATAGCCATGACATACCTCAGTTGTGACCAGTCCCGCTCTCGCCAATGGACCCACATCGTGCAAGTGATCGCATGAAACCACATAATACATTCCTAGGTCAACCATATTGACCATAAAAAACATTAAAAAAGATAAGTTTTTCCCCCATCAGCCTTGCCCCCAAGGCGCGGTTGTTTAACCCACAGGTGCGCACATATGCGCGCATGTCCACCCCGCAGGCGCGCACGCAGGGGTCCCTGTGCATCCCACAGGTGCGCATGCGTGCACGCCTACCCACCCTATAGAGGCGCCTCCATGCGCCCCTATTACGAACACATGCATGCATCACAACGCGACTGTCCACTACAGAGCCATGCACCCATGCGCAACTGTGTAGCAAACATGCGTGCATATCATGCGCGCCTTTGTCCCCCGTAAGGGCACACCCATGCACAGCTATCCAGATAATAAGCGCGCACCCGTGTGTGCATATTTCCATATCGCCCACGCATTGGGGGGCCCACACCCATAAAACCCCATGTACGACCCTCCATACAGGCCCTGCCCATAAATTGAAAACCTACTTCTATGCAGGACAATAAGACCACTAACCTGAAGCTCATTGGTCCTAAATCGGTTGCCTCGTCATTCCAGAATCTCCAAATCTCCTCTAAATACCTCTCGTCCAGTCACTCTGGCAGCAAGTACAAATGAGGTGGCAATGTGGGCCCTACAACTATATATAGGCCTTTTTGCAAAACTTCCAAACACCATTCCGGGAGCTCCGGGTGTCCATTTTTCGATCCGTCTTCAGCCACAGGATCAACATCCCATCATCTACATCAAGACATTCCCCGGGCGTTTTTTTATCCTTTACCCCCGAGGCGCCATTTTTTCATACCCCATCAAGGTACGCACGCTCAAGTTCAAAATTATCAAATAAATTCTTGTATGTTCGATTCTCTTTAGTTATTGTTCATGTCAGGTATTTGGTTTTCATGTGTGTAGGTACTTGGTCACCACACATCAACGCAACCCCTTCAGGTATATAATCAACAGTGGCATGTAATCATTCCCTCTGAATCTCAATTGCATCTCCAGTCACACCCTCTCACATTTGCCTCTAGGATCCCCATCTCCGGCTCTGCAGTACTGACACCTCCATTACATCCTAGGTACTGTCACCCAGTAGCAATCTCCCCCACATGAGTCGTCCCATTCATAACACCCTTTGGCACTTTGACACTCATGTTGTTTTTCAACCCTTTAGGGATGGGAGTCCTGATAGTCTTATATCATATCGTGAATCAACCACATACTCCTTCTCCTCATTTTTTCTAGCTTTCCTAATGGATTCCCAGATTATCTCTTCAAGGTTCTATTTTGACTGCACCTCTGTAGTATCATGAACCCTCCATTTCATCCACTATCAGTTTGTCCATCTACAAACTTCCCTCCATTTCATCTACCTCATACAGAAACCCACCCATGGGGCCCCCACCCTCCACCAATTCTCCAAGCTAGTTGCACCCTAACCGGCCCAACCATATTACATCGGGGCACCCGTTTCTGTATTTGTACACTCATCCCAAATTATTCTTTATTTATTTGGTAAACTATAAAAAGCCTTTGTTTCCAGCATTTAAATATCTTTTTGTCGTCATCTTCGACAACCTTCTTCCCTTTTTTGGCAAACGCAACCCATGTCACCCTTGGTTGGGGCACTCCTTATCATCTACCCCTGTTGACATCGTCCATATACTCTGAGTATCCCACAGGTCACTTATCTCTTCCCTCTGAGTCTGCTCACTTTGTCCCACCTCTGGCACAACTTATCCCACGTCTTGTTGTCCCCCTAACACTTGACCTAGTTGAACGGTTGCGGCCACTCAGACATCGCATATACCCACAATCAAGGGCAGTCTCGAGTCTTCATACATATTGACTTCATCCATGTACCTCCTCCATTTCTTAACCTCACCTAGTAGATTTCACGAAGCCCTTTGCTTCTGGGCGTTGCATCCCATTTTTGTCGACATCAGCACATTTTCCAGAAGGGTGACAGTATCTTGACTCTCATTACCTGTCCAGTGAGAGGTCTCGGATGGCACAGGGAGAACCACCATTGCTCCCTGCTATCATTGACCCCCATAACATTCGACTTCAACACTTTCTCATGTTACGGTGGGTCTTACTTTGCGACTATTGCAGTTATTTCTTATATTTGCTAAAGACCTCTGAACTTAGTTGGGCTATCAATGCCTACAAAATCCGTGATACTTCTTACAGATGTCACTGCCTACTGTTTAGAGTATGTTCCTCCACAGAATTGTCTTCTTCCTTTATCACGATCACCCCCGAGGTAGCTGCAATTGTCTACATCAACACACCATTCATTTTTGAGTTACATGACACGAGCATGGGACATGCGCGCCTCGTTTGTACATAGTTTATTTCTACACACCTTATGGAAGGTTGGGTTCTACATGTTTCCTTCTCCCTCCAACGGGTAACTCTTGACACTCTCACTATCGCTCTCTCTTACAACAACACTCTCAATAGAAGAAACATTGATGAATTTCGACTATACGTATGCTCTTAACCTCATCCATTAGGGGGCCTCTGTTATCACTGAAATTTCATCCACAACTGGTTACAAGAATCCAGCATCGTCAAACAGTTATGAGGACCAAAATTACTACAAAAACATTTCCAAAAGGACCAAAACTATACAACCAGTGACAAAATTAAGGTGTGCTATGACTACACAGGGTGCGCGCACATGCGCAAACCAGAAACGCAGAAAAAGAGCACATGCGCTCGATGCGCGATTATGGTCGCTAAAAGCCATGCACATCTGAGAACGACGCATTTATTTTGGTCGGCCTCCCACCCACTTCTGGTTCATCTTCCAAGTTGATTTAACACCCAAATCTCAACTGGATACGACTGGGTGGCTGGTCAAAGACCTAAAAATGCCCTAATTAGTCTCTTTTCACACTACAAGCTGGTTGCACAATACCTGAAAGAGGTGCTATAAAATAAGGCCATGTGTTCACTTCATTTTCAAGGAATTCAATAGCAAAGTTATGCTGCTACTATTCTCTTGAGGAATCCTCTATTCTAATCAAGAGTATACTAGCACCATTACATTGGGCAATCCATCTCACCTCTTGAGTGGATTAGCTTGGGATTGTTTCACCATTTTCATTCAAAGTTGTAAGAAGAGCTTATTTGTGGGGGTCCAAGAGCCCTCCCTTGGAGGAAGAAGGGACTCATAGTCCTCTTTCTTCTTGGTTTTTTTCTTTCACTAATATAATCCTTGCCATTGGTGACATGAGTCTTATTGGTTTTTTTGCTCTTATGTCCTTATGCTCACTAGTTTAGTTGTTATATTATTTCTTAGTTTAATTCTTAGTTGTTCTTTTACGTTTATTTCCCTAACCCTTTTCCCTTACAACTGTCCTTCTTAACTAACCCAACTAAGCTTGCAAGCACCTCCGTTTTGCTCATCTAAGTGGCAAAAGAACCGCAACACTAAAACTACTCCTTGATTAAGAAGCAACAGAGAGATCATGGGAAAAAANACATGGTATGCATTTTGGCAGTTGCTCCCTTAACTCTACAAAAAAGATATCTATGAAAAAAAAATACAATATTACGAAAGAAGATGAAACATAAGTTGCTCCCTTAACCCTATAAAGAATATATGTATGAGGAATAAATACAATGTTATACATTTTCGCACTTGCTCCCTTAACCCTAAAGAAAGATATCTATGAGGAAGAAATACAAGAAATACAATATTCCGAAAGAAGATGAAACATAAGTTGCTCACACTCACTAGGAAGATATAACGCCTACGGATGGAGGCTTTGAATGGACTTGCTTCTTTTGGAAACACAAGAAAAATTCCATGGCCATGAGAAAGTACTATGCCTTAAGAAGCCACGGAGAGATCATGGTAATGAGATTTCTTAAAAAGCCAATTGTTGGTTACATGGTATGCATTTTGGCATTTTTTCCCTTAACCCTACAAAGAAGATATCTATGAGGAAAAATTACAATGTTTTGATAGAAGATGAAACATAATGTTATAGTGAAGGAATAACCCTAGAGGGTTTAATAATAAGATTCTATTAATATATTCCACATGCCATTGCTTTGTGGAATAGTGAAATGTAACCACACATTATGTGTAAGCCTTTGTGGAATAGTGAAATGTAACCACACATTATGTGTAAGAAAAAATAGAAAAGGTAATAGTAAAAAGATAGAAAGATTTTTGCCTAATAATTATATGTGTTAAGTTATTTCAGTTATTTATTTCATAATGTAAAAAGTTAATTAACATGTAAATGTTAAAAATTAACAAGAAAAATGATATATTTATAAGTGTTAAGAAAATTAAATCTCATACATTGATTTGAGTGTAATTTGAATATAAGAAAAACAATATACACCATAAAATTGAAATTTATAATTAAAAGATGGATTAAACCATAAACGTAGTGAAACAATGCATCCCAACATACTATTTAACCGAATCAGCCAATGTTTTATCGTAGAAATTTGCATCAACATTTTAAATAAAAAGCCTCGCGGGCACACTGAAATTTCTAATTACAAGATGGATTAAACCATCGACGTAAAAAGTGTTACAATGCATCCCAACATACTATTTAACGGAATCAGCCAATGTTATAGTAGAAATTTGCATCAACCTTTTAAATAAAGAGTCTCGCGGGGACACTCATCAAAAAACCAAAATACCATGTCTCTGTTGCTGCATGGAAAGTATCTCGTTCTGTCTTCGCCAGTTTCTTTACAGTTCATCTTTATGGTCGGATGTGATCTCAGATGCCTGGCGGCGGCGATGATGAGAACATTTTTTATAGTCTCTAACAATATAAATTTGGTCACCTTCAGTCTCATATGCGTCTTGATTCCGGTGCCATGTCCATAATGCATGCGTTGAATTTTGTACCTACAAAACAAATATCCAAGTCGTTTGTATTGCATAATAAAATTCTTCACAGAACCAGGAAAACCCTAAAATTTAAGTCTGGATATATTTTGCAGGTATATTGTTAGAATTGATTTTAGTATGTTATGTTAGGTCTAACCTCAAGTATGCCGTGACCAAAGCTGGATTCTCTGTAAGCACTCCATTCTGGCTGCCTATCCCAGCACAACTTGCCCTTGGCTGGACCTGATGTGAATTTGAAAGGACACACGCCTCCATATTCTGGCTTTATAGACGTGATATTGGGGCAGTATCCAGGATCATCGGCATGATGCGTGACGATCCTCTCAACGTTTCCTCCATCCCCACTAGTGATATATACAGGGCCACACGGATCCAACTCATACTTATAAACTCGGTTCGTTCTCTCGTATGCATGAACCTGGATTAATATACACAAAGTTCATGACCTTCAGAACAAAAACAGAAAAGAAAAAATGGCCGTCCTATGCCATTATACTCTAATGCATAAAGTATAAGATATATGTTTTAAATTTTAATGGCGTCTTACATGTCCATTGAAAGCAAGATCCACTCCATGCTCGTAAAGAAGATCTTCCATCTGTTGTCTCATGCATTCGAACTCCTGATAATGGCTGTTGTAACTATTGTACCAAGGGCTGTGCCACGATGCAATCAACCATGGCGTCACACTTCGATCCACTTTCTTCAGATCTCCCTCCAGCCACCTATACTGCTCGCCTGTTAATGCACGAGGTTTCTGTTAAGAATCGGCAAATGATAATATCGACGTAAGTTCAATTCAGTACAAAATATATAACTCACTG
>SNQJ01S0002201.1:237914-253821 GCA_010110895.2 Picea sitchensis
ACCCCTCCCTCCAACTACCTATCCTCTCCCTCCTACATCTACCACTCTATCCTACATTTACCTATCTTTCTACCCCCCTCTTTGTCTTCCTCTCTCTCCCTCTCATACTCTCACATGCTCTCTCTCTACCACCCTTCTATGTCTTACTCTCTGCCCCTCCCAGAGTCTCACAAAATCTCTTTCTCTCCCCCCTTTATGACTTCATATCTCTCTCTTTCACACTCTCTCTCTACCTCCCTTCTTTGTCTTCCTCTCTCTCCCTCTCACACTCTCACACACTAACAAGTTTGGTGCATTGCAAGGCGAGGCATGGAAAGGAAAGACATGGTGTGTTTTCGAGGTGTGCTTGGGGTTCCATGCGTTGGCCCCCATTGATGTAGCTCTTCCCATTACAGTTGCACAAGAAGAGTCCTCCCATGATTAGACAAAGGATGATGGAGCAACCAAATTTGTTGAGCGAATACAACACATCCTACAAAAAGTTCATGAAGTTTTGCAGAAATCCAATGCCAAGTACAAGAAGTGCCACAGTCAACATTAGGTACCACACCGGTTTCAAGTGGGAGATAATGTATGGTTTCATTTGTAGAAATAACACCTCAAAGGACCCAATCGGAAGCTACGCCCACTCTGATATGGGACTTACACCATAACCAAGGTTGTGGGTGAGAAATATTTTAAATCAAGTATTCCTCTTTTCCTTGGCTTGCACCCAGTATTTAATCTGGAACTGCTTCGACCATATTTTCCACCTCTCCTAGACATTTCATATGAACCCGAGCACTTGGACCCTATAAAACTCAATCCTGACTACAATGAAAATGAGACAATTGATCGGATCATAGACACCAATACAAAGGTAAATTGCCAACAGAACATCCAGCTATATCAGGTTGTCAAAGCATGATAGTTTCTTCATCAAGGCAAGTGGCTCACCATGAGTCAGATTCTGTAGAAGTTTCCCCATATCATGGAGGGACTTGACGCAATGGAGACTGTTGATTTCTAAGGGGGGAGGAATGATCCAAGTGGACATCAGTGTTTGACCACCTATTCCACTAGCTCAAATTATAACTTCCATCTTGGTAGTTTTATTACATTTTTTTAGGTCCCAAACTTCTGGGGCCATTTTGAGGCCCTAAATGAGGTTTTTTTTGACTTGGCAACGCCTAATATATGCTTGTTGGTATGTATTGGGCCATTCATAAGGTGTAATCCTTGGTTATACCTTTCTGACAGGGTGTCGATCACCCCAAACAGAGATTGTATGCAAAATTTTCACCCTCGGGAAGTTGACATATCCACTACCCCCATTGAATCCCACAAACCTTTTGGCGTTTCATATTTTGGGGTTAGATGTTTAGGGTTTTCTCATTTAATATTTATGTTAAAAAATTCTTTGGAGCCTCATTGTAATCAACTTATTATGAATAAGAGTGCATGAGACATCTCTCTTCAAATATAAGCTATCACCATTCTAGCTAGCTTGTGTGCCTTTCATTTTACAGACTTTTGTATTCGAGACAATCATTAATAGAATATGAGTTTTATTGTACTACTATGTTCCTTGCAATATCTATATTATATTCTTGTTATATATATGTTATATTTTTTCCTTCATGTCATTCTGAAAATAATCCAGATCACATCCCTGATATGTTTGTAACCACAACTCTTGGGGATACATAGCATATCATCTCAAGAGTTCATCCATACAATTTCAAAGAATAATCCTACATTAAATGGTCAGAAAAAGCAAGAGGAAAGTGCAAGAATAATCATTAAATCTTCTACAACATAAGTGAGATCTAAACAAGGATGATCAATCACATATGTTCCTTTCACTTTCAATGAGTGTACTCCACTTTTAGTGTCATAATACTCCTCACTCTCCACTAATGAAATATGCAATGGTGTTACCTTGGGTCCAATCTAAGAATATCATGCAGAACATTATTAAACTCTCTTTCACCTCAACATATACAAACAAGTCAATTAACTCATCATTTATTTATCTATCAATCTGTCTATTTGTATATGAATGAATGAAAAAAGTGTCAAGAAACTAATTCTCCTTTTTGTTTTTACTAAGGAGATTGACAAATAGACATAATGACTTGACTAGGACCATGATTAGAACCTAGGTGGGTGTATAATAATTCTTCTATTAAACCCTAGTGAAATCCATGTGAACATAGAAACACAAATGAACTTAGGAATAATTGAAATTGCAAGAATTAGGGAAAGGAACCAAAAATTAAATAGGGTCAAAAGTTGTACAAGAATAGAATATACAGGATGGGCCCCAAGCTCACAAGAATTTATAACTATTTATTGAAAAACTTATTACACGTTGTTAATAAAAATTCATGTATTATTGTTGTGTCACTCTCAAAAGTATCAATATTAAAATAATATTTACACATCATAAAAATATATATGGAAAAACTTATTTCTAAATTTTGAAATAAAATTAATATTTTAATTTTAATTTTTTTTAGTTATTTTCATCAAATGAAAAATAAATCAATAATATATTTAATTATTAATTATTATCAAACTATTTTCAAAACAAATTATTTTAGATATTTTGTAATTTTATTCCAAACACTATTTATTTTGATTGCTAAAGTATATAGAGGTGTTCATATCCTATCTTTTTTGGATTTGAATATGTGATTTTCTAACAGGAAACATCTTTTAAAAAGAAACAAATAATCTAAACATTATAAGTTTTGTCTCTTTTAAGGGATCTGCAAATTTGAGTGGCTAAGTCTATATAATCCTAGTTCCCCAAGGGTTTTCGGGGCAGACTAAATCCATTTATGCATTCAAAAATGCAAATTGTAATTTGTTGATGCAGGAGCATCTCTCCATGCAGCCAGCCAGCCAGCCACGTGGGCGCACATGCTTTCAAATAGAGGCGCAGCCTCGTTTAAATTGAAATGAATGTTATTTAATGTCTTAGGTTGGTGAGCCAGGAAAGCCATGCCTTTGCACAGGATGTAGATAAGATAGGCATTTATTATAGATCGGCTGAGATCTAGTTCTGGATAGCAGACTAGACAACCATTGATTGTAAATTAATTAGAGTAGGTAAATCCTGGGAGGGAGCGTTAAGAGCCCTCAGGTAAAAGAGATATAGAGATCTCATTTTGGAAAGGGGAGAGAGTTGAGCTAGGAGGAATCTATAGCCAGAGCCAGAGAGAGAGCTCGAGGAACACCTTGTAAAATATACAGTCATTTGCCATTATTAATACAGAGCAGTTTTTCCTGCATTTTCTGTTATTATATGCATGTCTGTGTGTGTGTTCATTATATGTTGCATTTGTGTATTGTGATTATGCCATTGCAGGGAGTGTGTTTGATTTCAGGTTTGAGAGTTCTTTGAGGTTTCATGCCATGAGGGCATGACAGAGTGTTGAGACTC
The DNA here is from genome assembly GCA_010110895.2 of Picea sitchensis. Classification (NCBI taxonomy): domain Eukaryota; kingdom Viridiplantae; phylum Streptophyta; class Pinopsida; order Pinales; family Pinaceae; genus Picea; species Picea sitchensis. The sequence continues at coordinate 241,345 of SNQJ01S0002201.1, forward strand.
TGAATACCGGTGCACAGAGGATGCACTTCTGAACTCGGAGGAGTCAGACAAAGATGTGCTGAGAGTACAAGCACTGAAGTCGACAACTCTTGTAGAAGAAGGACTTTTGGGGTTACTGAACACCTCAATAGTCAAGGCAGTGTAGCTGAGACACTGTTGTGAACAGAACCTCTGAGGAGTTCTGTAGGAGTTCTACCAAGAGGGTATCGAGTATATGTAAGGAAGGAACTCTGCTGTGAGTTCTGAAGGACCAGAATTCTATTAAGGATTCTGAAGAGCTCCGTCTGGAGGACGTCGAGCAAAGTGTGTAAGCACAAGGAGAAAGTATAATTGTTGGGTGTTCTGTGGCAGAGATACTCCGCAAGGAGGGTGTTGAGAGAGTGCGCAGATAGCCAGGAGGAAGGAACTCATCGAGTTCTATCATCTGAAGGAAGCATCCACTGAGGTAGTTTTCACTGGGTTACTGAATACCCGGAGAACTCGGCTATAGGTTGCTTGAGTTGGAAGATTGTCAGGTGGCATTGTATTCTCCATCTGCGGGAGGAAGAGAAGAAGAACCGAGCTTCTGTAGAGGTCGAAGCTACAAGAGAAGTTCAGTACAGATAGCGTTTTGTGCGCCAACTTTCAGTTGAAGGAATGAAGAAATTAAGCTCATGAGGGATAGTTCCGTTGTGAACGTCGTAGGAACAGACCCAGGTGAGATTTGAACTAAGAGAAGCCTTGGAGCAGGAGAAATACCCAAGGGGGAGGATTGACGGCCAGGGATCGCAGGAGGAACTCGCGAAATCCTGCTGACCGTTAGATCTGAGAAGAGCTGCGGGGGAGTTAACTCGCAGGCGCACAAAAGATCAAGCCATCGCATATCGACATTCAGCGTTTGGCGAGGTAAGAGTTTACTCGTTGAAATCATGATTTCCCGAGTCAACGGGAGTCGTCGATCGACACGGGACATGTGGCATCAAATCCCAGAGAGTCGGGATTCGGCGTTCGGAGTTTTATTGTACAAAGGATTGTGAACGGCGAAAGCGCGATCTCGCGATTCCCGATCACACGGAGCAAGGAGGGGACGTGGACGAGTGGGACCACGAGATATAGTGGAGGACAGCTGGCGTTGTATCAGGGAATCGGTACCTCAGTACTCGGGGTTTGAAAATACAAAGCGTTGATATCGCGGGTAGCGATATCCCGATAGGGAGATCCCCGATAGGACGGGGCGTTGACCATTGACCATCAGAGGTTGGGGTTCAGCGTTTTGAATTGCACGAGAGCGTGCACACAGGGTTCGCGATACCGTGAAGCCCGATTTCCCGAAGTGATTGCTAGGGGAGTCAGAGAGTGTCCTGTGGGTGACAAGGAGTCCCGATACGGGATCAGAAGGGTATTTCAACCCTTCGGGCCAGTGTGAAGAAGGTCCTGGTGAGAAGCGGCTGCCGTCGAGGGCAGGTTGCGTCATTTGTCCAAATTTATGTGGCCGAGGAAAGAAACCATAAAGTAGAAAGTTTAGACAACATCCTTCTCAATCATTAAACCCCCTTGAGTTTATTACATATCAGATAAACAATTGGAAGCAGACCTGGAATTTGAGCTCTCCCATGGATGTTTTTTTGAATTTTAAGAAGTATTTTACATGTATATACCAAATCTTAGACTTGAGAAAGGTTATTTCAAAGAGTAAATGAAATAGTAAATGGAATTTGATTTTTCCCTACTCCCAGTATGCTTACAATTCATTGATTTACTCAAAACAAGAAGGCTAGATGTGAACTTTGGGTTGAGGGAAACAACAACATTATAGATGGCTTGCAATTTGAAATGAATTTGGTGGAAATGTTTTAGCTAGGTTTCTATTTCCCCAAGAAAAAAGATGGTATTTCTTCTCTTGAAGTTCAAGTAATCTATTAATCTAAGTGAGTTCAAATATATTTTAAACTTTTATAAACCGAGTTCAAATATTTTTAAACTTTTTGTAGTCATGAATATGTTTATTATTATTTTTTTTAGAGAAACGGTTAAATTTTTTTCATAGATTATGGACCGACAAATAAGTTGTCAGGTACTTTACAAATAGTAAAAAAGACAACAAAAATAGTGTGTTGTTCAAGCATATGCCTCAGTAGCTTTGTTACAAAAATTCGGTGTTCACTATTCTGGAGAGCTCGAGAGGTGCCAACAGATCATGACTTAGCTGCCGAGAGTGGATCAGGTAACTTGAAATAGAGATCTAAGAACCAAAGAGAACCCTTGAGGAGAAGGAACAGGGTGGAAGAGGGGGCTAATCATTTCCGAATTTCTCCAGGAGCTTTGAGTCTTTGGGCTATGCTTTGGTTAAATTTCTGACCTGAACTTCTAACTTGTTGATCTGATGACGCATTCCTCCTATCGCGTTTGCAATGTCTTTTACGTTTACTTCGACTTCGCTTGTGAGATCCTCTCTGATGAATTTGAGCTCTTGGTTCAGTGAATCCCAACGATTTTCTCCCACATTGTCCAAGTTTAGCATTAGCTTGGTCTACTCCTTGACCAGTTCCTTGATCCTGTCGAGTTCGTTCTACATTTTTGTAATCCTTTCCTCCAACGAGAGTTCTGGGGTTGAGGACGATGCCATAGATTCCTTCGTTTTCCTTCCACAGAGATACCAACGACTTGAGGGAAGCAGAGCGATGACTATGGTGGGGGAGAAAACGTATGATGCTTAGCAGAGTTTCCAGTTGCAAGTTATAGCCTTCAATCCTACGCAGTCACATGGATCACGGGTTTGCCCCCAAACCTTCCCTGTACCATGAATCTCTGAACAAAGATTTGTCTGCTACCAATGAGTGATGGGAAGCTACTCTAAAAGATTTGGAGGATGATTCTCTTTGTTGTACTTCATAATCTTTTTAGAAGGGGAAGATCTGTGTACCTGATAAATCATGATCGTCAAGAATGACTGGAAGTCATAGGATGGGTGAAATATTGTCTTCACCATTCACTTGAAGAGTGCTCTTGCTCAAGAGAGAGCCTTTGTTGGCCTTGGCATCCACTAGTGAGTTTAAATCTCTGAGGACATGATAGATTTTAATTTTCATGAAATTGGAAAGAAGGAGAGCAACCTTCAAATAGACTTGGGCTAGAAGGACATGCTTAGGTTTTTTTTTCGAGATGATGGCCTGAATAATGATCCTAGAATATCCAAAAATCACCAGATTTTGAACATTTCGATCAACTACTAAATTTAGCCCCTGCCACAGGGATAGAATTTGTTCTTGATTATTTGTGTTCGTTCCGAGGCCCCAGGCATAGGCCAATTCTATCTTGCCTGAGGGATCAAGTAGAACCCCACCCCTACATGCCTTACCAGGGTTCCCCTTCGAGGCCCCGTCGAAGAAGAGGCAGTTCTCTTCTAGGGACGAATGCCATTTGATAAATTCTTGTTCGTCCATTCTAATTTCCCAACTTGATTTTTGAGAGCTCTTGAGGGATCCTCTACTAAAGTGGTTTGGAACATACTCTTTAAGCCATTGATATTCTTCTGAATTTAGGGGTTTTGAGTTCTTAATAGAGTTCTTAGTGTTCGGGACTTCACCCATCATGGATTTTATTTTTATGGCAACTTGAGGTGGTGTTCTACTTTCCTCATGAAAGATTATGTTGTTTCTTTCAAGCCATAATTTCCCAAAAAGGAACTTAGGGAGCCACATCCAACAAATTTTAAGGAGGTTCTTCTTTTCCAAAGAGAACGGGGACAGATCCATTCAATTGCGTATCATCTTGGTCACGGTGGGGGGAAAGAGGGTGTTCAAGGAGTTCATGAAGTGAATCCATACCTCTCTTGAAAACACACAAGCAAGGAAAACATGATATGTTGTTTCTTCTGCCTCCATACACAGTGTGCATCAGGAAGGCCCTTCCCAGCCTTTCCTCTTTAAGTTTTCACTCGTTAGGACACTTTTGTGTACCGGTGTCCAAATGAACATGTCAATTTTGGGGACAAAGGGGTGATTCCATAAGGCTCTCCATGGTGTTCGGTCAGGAGGAACATTAGGAATTGCTTGTATGGCCTTATACCCTGCAGCTGCTGAGTATTTCCCAGTGGAGTCACCCCAGCCTTTTTTGTCTTTTATGTAGGCCTTGTAAGGTGATTTCCCTTGGAGGACTTCAAGGAGGATCTTGGCTTCTGCCTCCAACCTTTCCAGGTATGCCCCAAGTGTCCACTTCTTCCAAGAAGGATCCTCATCTAGAATCCATTCAAAAATATCCCAGAGCATTCTATAGTTGTTGTTCTGAAGCCATCTTTTGATATTTTCTAGGCCTTCAATCTGATCCAGAGGTGTGGAGCTGAGGATATAATCCTCCCAAATCTTTATTTTCTTTCTGTTTCCAGGGATCCAAGTCATCTTTTCTTTGAAGTGATCAAGCTCTCTTAGACAGAGAGAGAAGATCATATAACCTCTCATGGATTTTGGGGGACGATCCAGGCATCTGTCCCTATGTCCTGAGAAGTATTTTTGGTAGAGGACTTGCTTGCTCCAGGAGAATTTACCCGATACTAGATGCCACAGAATTTTATCCCCCGTCGTAAGGTTTTGGGTGGCCACATCTCGGATTTGCAGGCCACCTTCAAGGAGAGGCTTTTTAATCTTGTCCTAGTTGACTAGATGGATTTTCCTTTCACTGTTCCTGCCTCCTTCCCAGAGGAGACAGCGCAACATCCCGTCGATATTGAGCATTATCATTTTAGGATCTAGGAGGATGGAATTCTTGTAAATAGGAAGGCTAGAGAGGACAAAATTCATCAGCACCACTTTTCCTGCAAGATTTAACCAATTTCCCAAGCAGGACTGGATTTTGATCTTCAGTTTATCTAGGAGAGGTAACCCGTGGCTCACTCTAGGGGGTGATTTGAATAAGGGGATGCCCAGGTACTTAATCGAGTCCCAAGTGATGGTGCCTTCCATTTCAAGGATTCTAGATATATCAAGCATTTCTCGAGGTGAGTAGTTCCAGCCAAAGATCTTGCTTTTATGAAGATTGATTTCACTACCTGGGACTTCTTTATACACATCTATCTCTATTTTAAAGCACCTTGCATTGTTTTTGTTGGCTCCTCCTAGTAAGAAGGTGTCATCAGCGAACCGTGCATGGTTGATATTCTTAACATTAGAGACCATTCTTAGTCCCGACAGAGACCTGACCTGAAGGAACTTGTCTAATTGGAAGCTGAGCACAGATGCTTGGATGGCGTACATCAGAGGATACAGGGGGAAGCCTTGTCTTAACCCCCTTGAGGCTTGGAATAAGTCAGTTGGGTGACCGTTTACTAGTGGATCAATCCAAGGAATGGATATGCATGCCTTAACCCAACTTATGAATCTTTTTTCAAACCCTAACTTATTCATAACAGAAAAAAAGAAGTCATGGCGAACTTTATCAAAAGCATTAGTGAGATCAAGTTTAACTATCATACCTTTCTCTTTCCTCTCGCAACTTGAATTAATGGCCTCTTGGACTAGGATGATATTATCTAGAATTTGTCTCCCTTTTATGAATCCTCCTTGATTTTCGGGGATAATAGTTGGGAGCATCTTTTTTAGTCTGTTATCTATTATTTTGGTGATGATCTTGTAACATGTGTTGCAGAGAGAGATGGGTCAGAATCTGCTGAAATTATTAGCTCATTTTTCTTTGGGGATTAAGGCTAGAAAGGACGAGTTGGTGCTTCCTCCCAACTTAGCACAGTTCTGTGATTTATTGACCATTCTTAGAAGGTCCTCCTTAATAATAGGCTAGCATGAGTTGTAGAACCAAGTTGTGAATCCATCCGGACCATGGGCTTTGTCAGGCTCCATGTGATTTAAGGCTCTTTTAATCTCTTGAGTTCTTACTGGGGCTATCAGCCTTTGATTTTCCTCATTCCTAACCAGTTCCGGAACCATGGAGAGCGGGTACCGCAATGAATCAACAGGGCCAACTTTCGGGGCAGAGAACATGTCCTTGAAGAACAAGTGGGCCGGTTCTTTGATTCCTTCAAACTCTTTGATATCTTGGCCTTGAAATTGAACTTCACTGACCGTATTGTAGTTCTTTCGGGCCTTCGCTTTCTTGTGGAAATAGGTAGTGTTCTTATCCCTTGCTTGGAGCTAGAGACTTCTTGATTTCACTCTCCAGTATGCTTCTTCTGTTCTGCAAGCCTGATGGAGGGATTTTTGGAGATCAGCCTCTCAGAAGAGGAAGTCCTGGTTCACTGGATAGTCTTCTAAACAAAGTTGATGAAGGTCCAGGGCCTTATGGATTCGTTTCCTCTCATAATTGGGGGAGTTGAGGTTTTTGTCCCAAGATTTGATATCCTTTTTGAGTCCTCGAAGTTTTTCTTCCCAAACAAGAAAGGGGGAACCAGTCACCTTTCTTTTCCATGACTCAGAAACTACTTCCTAGAGTCCTTCCTAGTTGATCCACAAGGGGTTGAAGAGGAAATGGATAGCACCAAAGTTTTCCCCAGGAGAAAGAGTTAACATTATGGGTTTGTGATGTGAGGTATAGTTCGAAAGGATTTTTGAGCTAGCCATTAGGCCAAGGGTCAGAAAAGAGGTTTGGACAAGGAATCTATCGAGTTTACAATTCTAGAAGACGTACTGCATTATTTAATAGTTTGGGGCATAGTATCTCCTTTTGGAGCCTTACCTTGCTTCCTTGTGGTTTTGGTGCTTATCATTTCTGAGATGGTTTGTTGGGATCCTTGCCGACGTCATGGTAGGAGTGCTCTTCTCATTTATTTTTCTCGGGTTCCCTTCCTCTCGAGGGCCTTTTAGGGGTTCTGTGAGAGTTGCTTGTTTCCGTGGCTCCACCATCTGAATCCCCTCCAGACTCGGAGCTCAAACTAACATGATCTTCTTGCGTTTTTTAGGGCTCTTTTGTATCCGCTGGCTCAGGTAATGACCCAGGTTCAGCAGTGGCCTTCGGATCTTTTTCTTGGGATTTTTCTACTTCGGGAGTTTTTGCTGAAGTTGAAGCTTCCTTTGGGCCTTCCGTGACTTCTGGGATAGGTTGGCTTTTCTTTGCTAGTTCTAAAGATTTTTTCTCCTTTGACTTTGGGGGTGCCTTGCCATTCTTCACCTTCTGCCATCCTTCTGCATCCTCTTTCTCCGCAGGTTGAGATTTGGGGTAGTTCCTCTGGAAATGTCGATGTTCATGGCAGTTCCTTCACTTGAATGAGAGTTGCTCATAATCCAATTTTTGATAGTGGTACCATGATCCTATTGTTAACTTTATCGCTTCTGGGAATTCGGCTTCAAGATCGACCTCCACACATATTCTTGCACAGGAATATTGGGCTTTATTATCCGCTTTGTCTATGAACCTCCCTAGGTCGTTTCCAATCTTCTACAAGGATTGATAGTTCCAGCAATGGACAGGGAGGTTTGGTAATCTTACCGAGACCGGGACCTCTTTGGGGACATCCATAGAGGGATTGAAGTCAAGCGTCCATCTGTTAAGATACAGGCCCTGAGTCCCCATGAAGTAGGGCCCACTTCTGAAGATCAGATCACGGTCTTCTTTCGAAATAAATTCAAAGATGAAGAAGCCCCTTCCCACACAGGTTACACTGCGTTGAAGTTGGGGCCTCCAGTTCCTTTGGATCCAGTCATCCGTAGTTTTTGCCGAAGGTCATAGCCTCATAAACTGGCCTACTAACCCTCTTTCTACCAATGTGAGGGCGATCTTGATGGGTTGTTCCTCTGGCAATGCTATTTCTGAAATAGCATCCAATTTCTTGATGAATTTTGGGACTTTGGGAGGGGAAATTTTCTTACCTTGGCTATTGATGAGCTTCCTGAAGTCTTCATTAGCAGAAATCGAATGGGGGGAGCCGACTCCCCACCCCAAGGCGCACTCATGGCAGCCTCACTTGGATGCTCATGTCGTTGCATCTCCTCTCCAAACCCTAGCAAGTAAACTCACAAGAAGATTCATTAATATGCTTTTTATTAGTACTGTATATGTTTCTCTCTAGATTGCAAGCTTTGAAAGATTTGAAATACCATTTTAGTTGTATTTTATTTTTTATATTTTTTTTTCATTAAAACATTTTTGTTTCAAATTTTTGTATTTGCTTAAAACTTAAAATGGTAAGTAAAAGAACAAAGGACGATGGTCAAATTTTCAATTGGAAAAAAAAAAAAAAATATGAAATTCCAAAACTTTCTTGAACAAATGACTGTGGTCAAATTTGCAATTAACATATAAGATAAATTTGAAATTCCAAAACTTTTTTCAGATTATCTTCCCTAAATGCGTTAAATAAAGGGAACTCTGTAAACCAAGCGAGGATAATGGATGGTGAATCATCGCTTCCTGTGCCGAGAATGGGATCCACGGGCATAGTCGCAAGAGCAAACGAGCCTTTCCATGTTCTTGAACGGACACTATTCCTCCGACAAATACCTCTGTAATAATACCAATAAACTAAAAGCTGTAACCCCATCGTCTCCTTGCAACCTATCACTATTCCCCATCAATATGTTTTTCTTCGCATGCTGCCTGCGACAGATAGATATAGAAAAGGAAGTATAGCGTTTCTGCTCAAAAGTCCCAATGATACATATTGTTTGACGATTATTCGCTGGATTCCCACATCTTTCGAAGTTCTCCCAATAGAGCACTTGTGAAGAAATTGTAAATATATTCAAATTCTTCACCAAACGTGCGTGAAACGTGATTGTTGGTGTTTATGGAAATTATCCATCAATTTTTAATTTGATTGTAGATTGCCATGATTGTTAACGTTTATGGAAATTATCCATCAATTTTTAAGTTGATTGTAGATTCTCGTCATTAGAGAGCCAGCAGCAATGTTGACTTTACCGTTAGGCATCAGAATCTATAAGAAATCAAGTTAAAATTGTTGTTTTTTAAACGTTTACGTTTTAACATTTTATATGGCAATCCGTTAATGTAAATATGGTAAAAATTGTATCTTTTTGCTATTTAAATTATATTTTTAAATGCATAAATAGATTCATTTTAAAAAAAAAAAATTAGGTACTATAATTATACGTTTAAGTACTTAAATTTACAAATTCAACAATTTCCAAAAATTAAATGGATAATATCCCCTAAAAATAACAAAAACATAAAAAGTTTAAGCTACAACATTAAAAATAGTAATTGGGAAATATATTCAATCAAACCAAATTTCACTCACTTTTAAAAAATGAAGAAATTGAGCATAAGAATATTAGGACAAGAAGATTGGCCGAAAAAAGCCTCAAGCCATAATTCTCAACATTGTATTCATCTTAATGATACAAATATATAATACAATAATGAAACCATCTCAATTGTTCTCACATCGACACCTCATCAGGAGATAAGGTAGGAGGAGACAATATAGAAATATAGAAACACACTTAGAATAACAACTATATCCTAGTATGTAAAAATATACAAAGGTGGTATACTTGGACTTAATTATTGTATATGAGAAAGAGACTAACATCCCCCCCCTCAATCATAAGTCCAAACAACAATACCAACAAAGAAGGTGCATAAGTTGGTATATTTCCATGTCTTCATGCTGAAACTTCTGAGAACTCAACCAGAATGAAGAACTGCCTAAAAAACATTAATTTGGATGTTGAATGGTTAATCTGAAATGAACTCGAAGAGAGCTAAGATATGGCAATGAATAGCTCCAATATATTAACATTTCCTTATTGCTTGACAATTAGATCATTTTGCCAAGTATTTGAGATAGAAGAATTTGATGTCTTATTCTAATTGGTGAACATGTAGTATCACCACACTACTATCAGTGTATCACTAAACTGCTCTCTGAATCTGTGGTTTCAGATGACCACTAACCAATTGATACCATGTATCTGATGGTTTTTGGATGACCACTAACCAATCTTGAAACTTTTAGGTGTCCAACAACATCCCAATGTATCATGTGTATGATTCAATTGCAAGTTATTAAACCATAATTATGTTGAAGTCTATCATCTACATACCGCAATTACCCATTTGGAAAATTTCATGCCCATCTAGCATATTTGATGTTTGTTGTTGTCGAAACTTTCTGTCTGACAACCATCTTCAATTCCATCATCAATTCCCCCCTTTGTTAGCTGAAAGAAGAGACCACAAGTGGTTTCATGAACCGTCTTCACTCGAATTTTGAACTCCCCCCTTAAGGTGCATGAGAGTTACATCATTTGTACTCCCTCGTTTCTATGCTCAAGAGAGTGCCATACTTATTCTATTTGAGTACAACACAAAGAAGGCATGCGGAAACAACCACATGTTATCTCATCTCGTGAAAGCCATCCTCGAAAGCTACGCCATAAGGGGACCACTTATATGAGGTAAAAAAATGTTATGTGATACAAGATTGGTCTTTACTCGAGATTGAATTCTTCATTAAGACTTATATAGTTGCTTGGTTGTTGGTGACCATTTCCCAGGATCAATCCACTCATAATGAATCTTCAATCTTGCAGGTTTCTTCAGTGTTGAACATCTTCCTGAAGAATGGTTATTCTTGCCACAATTCTGGCAAAGATGGAGATCAAAAAACTGATTCTCCATATGACCAACTCGATTAAAATGATTTCATTTATCATTCTGATGTTGAACTTGAATAGGTGAAGTTGAATTTTCTTGAAGGAATCCAGTGCTCACAAACAAAATTGCTTTGGAGTAATTTGGAATATGAAAATTATTTTGACTTTCATATCCTAAGCCATGTCGATTCCTATTGAAGTGTCATTCTTCCCAAGGTCCGATGATGGGCTTGGAAAGATGAAGTTGTACTTCATGACGTGCTTCACATTTACTTTCACTTATACTTGTTATATCACTTTGTGTTTTGGCATCTTCTTCTTACAATTCATCTTCATTGGAAGTTACTTCTGAAGTTGGCTTGATGATGTTCTCCTTCAGTGACTGTTGATCATCATTATCATCATCATCATAGAGAGGATTGTTATAAACAAAAACTAGTTCATAAAACTTCATTTGTTGTTGACTTTTGAGTTCTATCAACTCATCATTCAATAGATGGGATTGTTCTTGAAGAAGTATAACTTTAGCTTGTGTTACTTGCAAACAAGTTATCACTGACTGAAGAGTTTATTTGTTCAATATCACTGTGTTGTCTTCAGTGGTGTTTATTAGAGTGTTCAGTAACTCTAATAATTCACGACTTCGCTCCATTTGAACATGCTCACTTGAACCTCTTGTTCACTTTCTCTTCTCGCTCGCTTGAATTTGTTTCACGCTCGAACTTTTCTTGCTTTATTCCAAGAAGTTGAGGATGTCGGTTACCATAAAAAATGCATCCAAAAATTTGATTACAATGATTTGAGTTAAACTACTCAACCTTGTCAATTTTTTTCTTAGAACAAATCAAACTGTTGTTGGGTTCAACCGAGAATGCATAAAAAATTACAATTCAACTCAATTTTATTTCGACACTAACAAAAATAACTATTGCAATTACATTACTTGTAGTTGATATTTAAATTGAAGTGATATTCAAAGTTGACTACTTTGATGACGTTTTAGTCCTTGAATAGTAGGTGCTTGATGTGTCCATTGTTGATGTGATTGTCAATTTGATATCTTCATAGCTTCTTAATTGAGAGCTTTGATTGTGCTCCACTGGAATTAATTGTGTGTTTATTTCATTAACCTTATTTGTACTCCATGTATGTGGGATAATGTCAAAACTAGACATTAAACATCTAAGCATTCAAGAAAATAGCCACCAACCACCTACACAATGTGTCGCAAAAAGAAAACGAACTATCGAGGCTTGGCCTTGAACCTCATATAGTCGTTTGAGAAGAAGAAGAGTGACTGAGATTTGCACTTGACTCTAATCTTCTCTTAAAAATCAGTTACAATATCACAATTTGATGTCAGAGAGAAATAAAAATTACAACTTTACTTCTCTTAAAACTTTCAAAATCTTTCAAAATTTGAGATCAATGTATGCTCTTGCCCCTTGAAGTAATAAGTTACTTCTCTTACATCTAAATTGAAATATGGGTTTTTCCCCCATTGAAGTAAAATAAATTACTTCAAATTACATCAATTTTCTCTCCAATTTTTATCAATCCAGCTCCTCTATGAACTTTCAACCTCTTTTCAAACGTAACTTTAATGATCTCCAAAGAAGAAGAAAACTCCTTGAACAATACATTAAAATATTCAAACTTTATTTAATGAAAAAATAATATTTGGCAACGATGGTAAACTTCACGGGATCTTAAAATTTTATTCTTCCACTTTTTGTTAGGAACCAAATATCAATATAGCATAGAAAAACCTCATAAAAAGTACTCAACGCCTTGAAAAATAGATAATTTCATATAATAAGCCTCTTCGAGGGGGCAACCTCCTTTTACCCCACTTAAATGTTCAAGTACCAGAGGATTCAAAATGAAAATGTCTCCTTGGTATATATAGGAGACTAGGAGGTATAATTACAACTAA
>SNQJ01S0002201.1:258171-284777 GCA_010110895.2 Picea sitchensis
TTCTGGAGGCTTAGTTGGTGTAGAAGCTCCCTTTTTGGGTGGCATGTTGGCCAAGTGTCACTTTTGAACCTTGATTTTGAGGTGGTTCTGTTAGACAATATTTCTTCTGTAGTATCTCCCAAGTTTCGACCCTTCTGGGTATGGAACTTTCTTTTATGTAATTCTCTAATATTTCTTCTCTGCAATGCCATAGGTCTGATCAAAATTGGATGTGCCAAGTGGAATTTATGGTAACTTCCCCACAACTTGTTGATTTTTGGTCTTTCCAGGAGGTCTCACTTGTATAGCATGCTCCGCACAAAATAATTTATCTAAAATTCTGAAATTCACACCCAAAATAATACAGACTATCCACGATCCAATGCAACTAGTCCCACTAAATTTGGATACTCTAGGAAGAAGTTATGATTGTTTTACCTAGAACACATTCTTGAGACTAGTCAATAGGACTAGTCAGATACCCTATCTTGCATAGGGTGTATCTACAAATTTAAGATGACCCAGAAGCTGAAATTTTTACCACAGATAAATTACTAATTTCTGTAAATGGCCTCCAGAGTTCAGGGTCTGAATCGTTATAGAAAATGTTTTATAGAGAAAATTTCGCAGTGACTCATTTCAGGATGATTCAAGAACCCTATCTTGTACAGGATGTATCTCCGAAAGTATAAGGCCTCAGGAGATGAATTTTGAAGCCAACGTACCTTGATCCGTCTTCTAAATATCCTCCAAGTCGTTCCTTCTGAAATGTTGTAGAAAAAACGTTATAGAGAAAATGCCACGGTGTCTCAGATGTAGCAGCGAAACCCCAAGACCTTGTGCTCTGATACCATATGTTAGGAACCAAATATCAATATAGCATAGAAAAACCTCATAAAAAGTACTCAACGCCTTGAAAAAGAGACAATTTCAGATAATAAGCCTCTTCGAGGGGGCAACCTCATTTTACCCCACTTAAATGTTCAAGTACTAGATGATTCAAAATGAAAATGTCTCCTTGGTATATATAGGAGACTAGGAGGTATAATTACAACTAATGGCCTAAAGCCGACATAAATAAAATAACATTACTAATCTAAATTACAACTAATGGTCTAAAGCCGACATAAATAAAATAACATTACTAATCTAATATGCCCCAATTAAGGGGTAATGAGCCAATATTAGGGCTTAACACTTTTAATAAGAATGATAGTACAACCAGGCACAAAAAATGTGAGCGACTTCCATATTGAGAGAAAAAAAAATAGCAACCAGATCAAAACAAAAAACGTAGCGACTATCGTGTTAATACAAAGCTTTCGTGCCAAAAAAAAACGACAATTTTTGTTGAATAGTTGGTTAGATCAGTGGATGGATCGTTCAGATTTGGTGAATGGATCGTTGGAAAGAATGAAACGATTACCAACACATCGACCTGAGCTCTGAATCACTATCCTGGTTTCAAGAACGATATAGCAGCAAATTAAATCTGTTATTAAAATCAATCTCTGTACATATGAATTGCTAGATTAACCCCATCTTCATATTCAAGATCATTGCAACAAGAGTGGAAACACAGATCTGAGTGAATGTCCTCAGATATGACATATTTTATACATGTCTTAGCCTCCTTGATCAACTGGGTTGTCACCTCAATAGCTTTGACCTCTGATGCGGATTCCATTGGAGGAATTGTAGTTTCCACATCCCTTCTTGCCCAAGTCCAAGATCCAGATATAGAATGCTCAGATGGTTGTTGCCTCTAACATCAATATACAAGATATGACGTATATGATGAATTATCATAACTGGGAACAAATTGTCTTTGAAACCCCGCTAGATCTTGAACATAAATTCATAGAGAACAATCATCCTCACACAGTCATTTTCTTGTAGCTTGAAACATGGATTTTACCTTTAAGTGGTTTGATCCACCTCCAAAACGATTGAAATTTCAACCTATAAATTGTTCGAATCACACCTTCCTCATTATCCCCCAATTGATGGCTATCTCGATCTTTGCATTTGAATCCTTCATTCTTCTTACTCTGCGTTCCTGCAATAACCAGATTGATGGTTGTATGATTGGATTGTTAACATTAGAGCAGTGAACAACTATCATAAACCACTATCATAGAGGATTGATCATGCTATGCTCCTTAAAACTAAGAGGCTCTGATATTATCACCATAGCTCTGATACCAATTGAAGAAATTGAGCATAAGAATATTAGGACAAGAAGATTGGCGGAAAAAGGCCTCAAGCCATAATTATCAACATTGTATTCATCTTAATGATACAAATATATAATACAATAATGAAACCACCTCAATTTTTCTCACATCGACACCTCATCAGGAGATAAGGTAGGAGGAGACAATATAGGAATCTAGAAACACACTTAGGATAACAACTATATCCTAGTATGTAAAAATATACAAATGTGGTATACTTGGACTTAATGATTGTATATGATAAAGAGGCCAACATAAAATCATTTGGATAGAATAACCCAATTGAGGGAAATTTTCCACTGGTACATGCTATACACTCTTGCTTTGATATCAAAATAAAGGAGTTTGTTAAACATTCTACCTTTGCATTTTTTAATACATGCACATCTATTTTAATTTCTTCATTAATCTTGATAATAAGAATAAACATGGAAGGAGCTCCCTCTCTTTTTATTTCATTTTAGAAAACATTAGTAGTTTCTATTTAAAAAAAAACAAATCCAAAATAATTCATTAATATTTATTATTTCATTATATTTCAAGTTTTGCAATCCATAATTTTTATTATTATTTTTACAACTATTTTAAACTACTTGTTTTCCTCATCACACTTTGTACAGATTAAATTAACTCTTATATATAATTCAATACTTATTTAGAGAAATTATTTTAACCCATATATATATATATATATATAACCAAAAACTCAATATCCTTATCTTTTTTTCTTTTTTTTTGTTAGATTGTCCGTGACTGGTGGGACTAACGTGTGGCTAAGAAACCGTGACTCAGAGACATCTAAGCCGTTAAAATCACCAGGGGATCGTACTCGGCCTAAGCCACACCAACCCTTAACATGGCTGGATTTTTTGTCCCCGCAGGTTTCAAACCGGTGACTTTAACATCACGAAGTGACTTAACAACACACTTTGTCATCAACTGTCTTACACCTCGAGGACAACTCAATATCCTTATATTATTAATATTGTATTTTTAAATAAAATTATTATTAATTAATCAATATCCTTAGCTTATTAGTATTGTATTTTTAAACAAAATTATTATTAATGAAAATACAAAACAAAACCTAAACCTAATAACAAAATAACGAATGACTCTCTAAACGATGCAATTAACTTTAAAAATATATATGGATATTTAGTCCAATTAAGATACAAATGATGGATCTTTTACACTTGATTCCCTTCTTAGTGTTAATTTGCAAATGTTAAGAACTTTTATTTTACATTTTACTTGTAAATGGTTTTTTTTTTGTTTGTTAATTGGTCCGGACCTTCTTAGCATGAGGATTAACCTTTGGCTTGAGAAACCGCGACTCAAGGGCATCTAAGCCGTCAAAATCACCCGGGGATCGCACCCAGCCTGAGCCACACCAACCCTTAACAAGGTTGGATTTTTTGTCCCCGCAGGTTTCGAACCGGTGACTTTTCAACACAGAGTGGCTTAACAACACACTCTGTCACCGACTGTCCTACACCTCGGAGACAATTTTACTTGTAAATGTTAAAAACTTTGGTTCGCTTATTTTTATTTTTCAAATGATAGGAACTTTTATTTTACATTATTATATTAGCTTATGATTTATTTATTCAAAATTTCTTTTTTTTTTCCAAAAGAAAATTTGCACAAAATTATATTAGATAATAATTTTATTTACATTATTAGGGATTCTTGATTATGATTAATCCATTCGATCTATCCTATCTACTTGTACCCATTTATAACAATCAAAATAAACTATTCACTATGATCTAGACTAAATCAGACCATAATCTGAAGTACCAAAAACATAGTAGCCTCTCATAGAGAACTATTAATATATAGGATATTAACATCAATAGATCAAAAAATATTTCAAAAAGACCATGCTAAAGAGTACAATTTCAAGACTCTAAAAAAAAAATGAGAGAAAACTTGGAAATTAAAATACATCGACATGGGAAGTTGGCCCCACATTCTCTCCATCCCAAGTGAAGTATGAAATTCTTCCTTTAGTCACCAAGAGAGATTGCTTTGATAAGTGGTCTCCCTCCCCATTTGATTCCCTAAAAATGTTTTGAAAGGATATACCTTTGAAAGAGTTGATTAGGTCCATAATTCTGAGTTTCCATCCTTCAATATTGATGGCTTGAAGTTTTCCTTTGTGCTTTAGCCAGACAATTATCACCTTTGAGTACCCCAGAATCTGAATATATTGGATGTCCAAGAGATTTGTAATGGTAAGAGTGGCCTAGGCCCCTAATAATTCATCTTTTGTATTTGTTCCATCCCCACAATTGAAGTACCATTTATAAACATGGCAATTTATTCATTTTATGGTTCCCCTTGCACCACAATTTGACCCCCCAGCTATGGAAGATCCATAAAAAAAAGCCAACGAATAACCATTAATCCGTAGAATCGGATTCTGTCTTAATTTCTACAAATTAGAAGCTGGCTTGTTTTTATTAAGCTATCCTACTACCTTGAACATGACATCCTAGGTTGAGGACGATTTACCATCAAAAACTATTTTGTTTCATTCTTTCCAAATATACCAACAGGTCATGACCAACAGTATTTTTGATAAATGATTGTTCAAAGTCCAGGAATTCATGAAATCTGTAAGGGACGAACCAACCCAGGTAAATTTTAATTTAAGTAACTGAGCACACTTTGCCCAGACTGGTTTTTCAAACTTACAGTCAATGATTAAGTGGGAATTTTCTTCCGCATTTTTTTTACATAGACTGCAATAACTCGGGCCTACCCAACCTTTCATTTGTAATATCTCCCAAGTTAATATCTTGTTGTGAATAACCAACCAAAAGAATAAAATTACCTTCAATTGTAACTTCCACTTCCATAAGTAAACCTATCAGTCGCGTCTTACTGGGAGCTCCTGTGTAGAAATAATGGCATCATAAATGTTTTTTATAGTTAGTTCACCACTTGAGTCACCACCCGTCTAAAGAAAAGAGTCTTCAACATTTGAGTGGAGAGTAACCCCAGCCCCTTTTAATTCGGTAATATATTTTTCCCAATCTAAATAAAGAAACCCAGTCAACTCCAAGTCCACGCTGCTCTTCCATACCTCCGCCAATGTAACCGGATCCTTTGCCCCTGATGCTTGTGCTAGGACAATAACCTGTTTACGATTTAAATGAGTGATAGTCTCTTTTTAGAGGAAATATCTATTGCCAATAACGAGTATTCGATCCCTCCCAATATTTATAATATGCCCTGTGTTGGGGCACCAACTGAGCCATTGATTGATAATGGGGATAGTGCGAGTGAGACTGGAAAATATCCTCGACGCAGAGTTGAAGAGATGAGATGGCTTTCTAAGCCAATTGATAAGTGTTGAAATATACAGATATTTATCCATTATTACCTGATGCCAAATACTTTCATAATTTAAGACCCTTCAAAGTGTATTTGTATTCAATGTTGTACTGAAATGATAAAGATTTCTAAATCCCTAGCCCCCATTCTTTTTTGGTCTAGATAAGGCCTCACATTTGCATAAATGGTAGTGCGGAGCCTCCGAATGACCATTCCATAGAAAATGGAACATCACTTTTCTAATCTTATTTAAAACTGCTCGTGGTAAGGCTTCCATTGACATCCAAGAGACATGTTGGCCTTCCAACATTGTTTTGACCAAGATGTATCTACCTCCCAAAGACAGCCACCGGTTACACCATAAACCAACTTTCTTTGTTAATTTCGACACAAGAAAATCCTAATACATTGCGCGTTGAGCCCCTGTCTTTAGGATGTAACCCGGACATTTGAATCCAAGATATAGAGCACTAAAGGTATAAGGAAGAATAGTTTTGAATGGGATCAATCCATCCTTCGTGAGGCCTTCATAATGGATAGTGGACTTTGAAAGATTAACTGAAAGACCCGATGCTTCGTAGAAAAAACAAATAAGTATGACAATTTCCTTCCATTCAATTACACTTTCCTTTGACATAATGATAACATCATCCACAAACAAAAGATGTAAATTTTTTATGAGTCTCTATACTTTTATACCTGATAAAGTTCCTCCCTCCAAGCTATTTTTCAGTAATATGATGAGGCCTTCCATCACTAAGATTAAAATCAAGGGTGATAGAGGGCATCTTTGTTGAACTCCCCTGCCACTTCTAAGGAAGCCTCCCAATTAATTAACACTACATAGGAGGAGGATGTGACACAAGACATGATCTAGTTGGTCATTTAGATCCCCACTCCAATTTTTATAAGGATCAATCTTAAATGGTCCCAATCTATACAGTCATATGCTTTCCTTAAATCCAACTTTAAAATAAGAGCTTTTATACTTTTTTTTTTATGTTGTGTAGACTCTCATGTGCAATGCCTATGGCATCTTAAATACACCTTCATTTTAAAAATCCCATATGTTCCATGGAGATTGACCTCGAGAGAAAGGGTTTTAACCGATTGGAAATAATTTTTTAAGTTACCTTGTAACACAGATTGCATAATGAAATTGGTCGGAAATTGTCAAATGTTGATGGTTATTAGTCTTTGAGATTAATGTTAGAAAAGTAGAATTTAGGCCTCCCATGATAGAATCTAACCTTCTTGATTCCTCAACCATAGCAAGGAGATCTTCCCCAAATGGATCAAAGAAAAACATAAAAAACCCGGTTGTCCACTCGTCCGGACTCATGCTTTTTTCCTTCTTAAAAATAAATAGAACTGCTTTCAACTCCTCCATAGTAACGGGTGTGAACAAAGAACTATACTCCTCATCATTTAACATCTGTGGAAAGAAATAAATTAACTTGCATTTTTCAGTTGTATTCGGAATAGTGAGAGCTTTGTAGAAATCCTTGTAATAATTGACAACTTCTTCCTTTATAGTATCATGTTTAGTTACAATTTCACCGTTCCCACATTTGATTTCCCAAATATGTTTCCTGACTCTATTGTAGATAGCATAATTATGAGAATATTTTGTATTGTTCTCCCCACTGGTCAGCCAGAGAGCCTTGCTATGCAAGCGCCATCGTTATTCCTCTCCTCTTAATATCCCATTCCTTTCCATTTCCAAATGTCGAAGAGATATAGTAGCAACTTGATGAGTTGGATCACCTTCCAGAATTTTAATTGTTTCTTTAATGTGTGATTCGAGCGATAAAATCTTAGCTTTTTTCCTAATCAAATTCTCTTTATGCCAGATTTTTGTTTGTTTTTGCAATTCTTGCAATTTTCGGATGATCCTATTCTACCTACCTTCTTCAGAGAGGAAACTCAGGTCATTCCAACACCTTATAGAAAAGATCCACAAAATCCTTATCATTGAGACATTGAGCATTAAATTTGAAGCGATAGATTTTATAAGCAGGAGGTAATTCCAATTGAAGTAGAACCGATGCGTGATCTGAGATGAATGGGAACTCTACCCATGACCTATATAGTCCAATATCATTTAAACGATCTTCAACAATCAAAAACCTATCTAATATCCTTGCAACTGCTCCTTGACCAATGTGCACGTTTCTCCAGGTCAGTACCACTTTGGTCGGCTTGATGTCAATCAACTTGTTGGCAGCGAAGAGTTCTCTGCAAAAATCCTCTGAAACTCTAGTCACAGGAGACCCACCCCAGGCCTCGTCCAAAGATAGAATGACATTTAAATCTCCTTCTATGATCAGGTTTTTGATAGATAATATGCCACTTTCTTCTAGAGAATTCCAATATAGTTTATGATCCTTGCAAGGCCCATAAATATTTAGCAACGCTAACTCCCGATTATTAATTAAACTTTTCCTGTTAACAAGATACCACCAACAATGAGAAATGGATTCAATGCAAATAAATTTGGGTCCCAAGCAGAAAACAAACCCCCGAAGGTACCCAATGAACTAATTGAACTCGATACCCAGGATGGACGAAAAAGATGAATGAATTCCCTAGTTTTTTGCTCGTTTACCAATGTTTCTTGAAGGAATATGATGTCAGGATGGGTATGTTCCAAGAGTCGACGAACTGAGGAAACTTTGAGGGTGCCTCCTATCCCTCTCACATTCAGTGAAATTAATAACATCAATTTTCCCTCACCAGGGCTTTCATCGCTCTAAGAGGCCCATTGTCAGTGGTAGAGGGGACAGATTCAACTATCTGTAATGAAGGTTGAGCCAACTTTTTACGACTACTTCGGATTTTTAATGGTGAGAGTTCTATACCTAGTCCCCTAGACCAGGCATATTATTTCCCACCTTTTGCTAGATGAACCTTTGAAGTAGTTACCTTCAAGATTGTCGAAGGCTCAATGAGTGCCTTCCCTCTGTAGGTAGGAAATTTAATATCATCCTTATTATCCTTAATGAAGGGAATCAGAGAATCCAAAACTGAGTTGAGAGAGGCTTAGTCCTCCTCGGCATCTCTATAAACAAGCTCCATGACTGTATCAGTCTAAATAGGGGAGGAGGGGGAAGGTGTGTTATGAGTTCCTGAGAGCTAAACCACGTAGGTAGAAAATTCTGAGAAGACACAGTGGCGTTGTTGGACAGTAAAGATGATAAATCAGTAGGGCACAAGGAATATGTTTTTGGAGGCAACACAATTCCAGAACATGGAGCTGAATACCCCTTAGTAGGATCATTTATACCTAACACCCCTTCTAAAACATCCTTGGCTAGAGAAGTAGAGGATAATAACTAGCCAAAATTTTCTATAACACCCCTTTCCCAATGTGTTAATGAAGAGAAAATTGCAGGGCAGTAAAGCTTCAACTTACCCATAAGTTAAGTCACCTCTTCCAATGGAGGTCCATGCTCAACATCAAAAGGAATGGGCTTATCCCCATATGATTCCACTTCATTCATATAATTTAGAAGATATTCACGTAGGAGAGTTTCTTCATACATTTCATCTGAAACCTTGCCACTACAATCACGCCGAAGGTTTCCAGTACACCGACACGAGCTACACCTTAATGGTATACCTTTATAGTCTAAGTGTTGTTTTATATGATGACCTCGCTAGTCGATATCTAACAGTTCCAATATCCCACCATGTATATTGACTTCCACTAATATTCGTCTGACTTTCCTGGCTAAGTTTACCAGATTCGACTCATCAAGTGTCATAAACCGACCCAATGCATCACCTATTTCCTTCAAATCTCTCTCGTTCCAGAAGTGTATAGGTAGAACCGACAGTAAAGCCCATAAATGCCTTAAATGAAAATGCTCTGTTTGTGGGTCAAATGCCACCCTCCACCTCTTCAACATTAAGTTGGTGCCGCCTATAACCTAGAAGTTGTTCAATAATAGAGATGCATCTTTAGGGGATTTTCATATGAACCCCAACCATCCCTTAGTGAGATAGAGAATCTCAAGAACATACCCAAGTATAGGCTTCCATTTTTTCACAATCCACTCAGAAACAAGACTAGAAGCTAAATGGGAGTATGATAGTCTCCCTACCAGCCCACAAAGTGCCAGTCTACATGTCTCTTCGAGACCCACATTTTCCCCCAGCACCATTCTCCGAACTCGCTTGTTACCCTTCCAAACCCTCTTCCAAACCCTACTCTGATTTGTAAATTTATGGGAAAACCTATGTCTACCAGCAGAAGCACCACCTTTATCCCCTAGACTAGGATGTAAGTTCATCCCCAGTCCACGCAAAGGAAGAAAAATGTTTGTATCTATAGGTGAACCAACCAAAATGGTTTGTGCTGGAGTATTCGAGAGTAGCGAAGAGTAAACAAGAGAAGTTGTCAAATACTGAGTAATAGTGTTTGGATAGTGGGGTCGTCGAGTAGGTGCGTGAAAGGAAGTGCCATTGTTTACACCCAATGAACTTGTCTCCTTGAAAAGACCGCTCATGTTCCACTCTGCCTCGTCCTCAAGGTTCATAAGTTTCATCACGTCTT
Source organism: Picea sitchensis (assembly GCA_010110895.2). Taxonomy (NCBI): domain Eukaryota; kingdom Viridiplantae; phylum Streptophyta; class Pinopsida; order Pinales; family Pinaceae; genus Picea; species Picea sitchensis. The sequence goes on from SNQJ01S0002201.1 coordinate 268,291, forward strand.
CTATTATGTCAACATTTGCAACCGAAACCATAGTGCTAGCACCCGTTAAGCACTAAGCAGGGGAAGTAAAGAAAATTTAAAGTAAGGAAAATCAGAGCCAATCCCTGATGGTCGATGATAACACTCTCTCAAATCATAGGTAATGACATTAAAACTATCTCTCTGAGAAATGTTGAGTAATAACCACCACTAAGAAGGTAGGTAACCACCAAAGAAAAGAAGGTTCAGTTACCGAAAAAGGAATAATCATAAACTGGGTTCTGGGATCAGAGAGACTAAGTACTTGATAAAAAACCTGCCAGAAACACTAAAGGCACAAAAGGAACGTATGAAGTAGAAAAAAACTTGTAAGCTCAAAAAAACCACCCAAACTAAACCATTAAATCCACAAACTCTAACCAAGAAATATGAAGAAACACATCGATTAACCGTTGTTTGTTGCTTGTCCTCACACCTCGTTGTCGAAAATCCGCCATTGATGGAACACAATATTCCCGCCCTGTTGCAGTTCAAATTTCCTATTTTAACTCCATAACTTAGAGAGTCATTCATATATGACCAATTTCCTAGGGCTCTTCTTTATTTTTTTTTCGAGTTAATTGCATATATTAGAGCGTCATTCATATATGACCAATTTCTTAGGGCTCTCATTTGATAATGACCATTTTAGCATCAACTTGAAAAGTCCATTTAGGAGTCATTATATAATTTGTAAATTGTTTTGAATTTTAGAATGGTAGACACGCCATAATGGATCTCGAATTAATTGCTACTAAAATAAACATATGTTTTTTTTGGTTTTAAAATTAACATATGTTATGTTAAATTGCATACTTAATTTTTTAATGTTTTCAACGATTTACTACAAAGATAAAGCTAAAGCTTACGATGTGGATATTTTAACTATTACGACATGAAAAATGAACTAGAAGATCAAAAACATATAATGGAACATCATACATGAAATACGTATTATGGAGAACGAGGAATCGGGTGCCACTTGGAGAGATGAGGAAGGCAAGTTGACACTTGGCATACGAAACGACTGTGGTGCGTATGAGATGATGGTTGGTCCTGTCCTATCTGACATCCCACTTCCACGTGAATTCACTAATGAAGAGAAATGGAACATTCATTTCGCGAAGTGGGAGCTACTGGAACATGACCATGTTTGGATCTCTGGACAAGTCTCCCTAATGCTAGTCTTCATGGATGTTAATGTCCATGGTTCCTTGGTACATTTTGATATTGTGGTGATGATTAAAATGGGTTTTTTTAGGCAGATCTTAGAGGTTCCCTATGGCCCATTTTCAATTTTTTTTTGTTGGTCGTTGGTCGTTTTATAGTTGTCGAATATGATCTCAATCTCTTCCCGTGTTCCCCCTCGCCTATTCTTATCTTTCCCTTCCACGCTTCCATGGCTCTACTCATTTTTTGGGAAAATAAGACCCATGTTTTCCAAACTTGTGATGCCATGGATGTTGTAGAAGATGCTCATTTTTATGCTACATCTATTCCTCAAGGAGTCCACGCTGTCATGTGAACTCTCGAAGAGGATGTTAAGATTATTTGAGCTACCTAAGAGGATGAGGAGGATGATGCTGAAGTGGGGGATAGCATTTTAGAGATGGGATGTACTGAAACCAAGGAGTCTAAATAGGACTCTACAACTGTCGTGGCATCCAGACTGTCATGCGAACTCTGGAAGAGGATGAGGAGGATGATGCTCAAGTGGGGGATAGCATTTTAGAGATGTGATGCACTGAAACCAGGGAGTCTAAATAGGAATCTACAACTGTCGTGGCACACTAAGACCATGGTCGCTCAAAAAATGCTCCCAAAGGACCAAGACTATAGGCAATTCAAGCAGTGCTTGGAAGATGTGGATGACCAAAAATGACTTCTCATCAAAATGGTTCCCTGGTTAGTCAAATATAATAGAGGTTCTTTCCAAGTCACTCACGATGGCCTTCAACAACCTAGGAATTCAATCAATGTGGGTCTCAGTGCCAGCACCTTCGTACCTGCTTCTCAGGAGCCCTCTTTATTGTTCCTTTTTTCTTCATATGTTCAAGCCTATAGGGTTAGCTTATCTAGTTTACGTATTAATTGGCTTTATATACTTCAAGTTGCTTTAAGAACGACTTTCCTCTTTGGGAAGACAAAAAATTTTGAGTTTATTTTGGGGTTTTAGTTGGAAACCCTATGCTATCTAGACTATTGAGGACAACATCTATGTATGTACATTTTTTTAATAGTTGAATTAAAAATAAATACTTAATTAAAAAAAAAGAACTCGAGAAATTCGAAATGGATAAAAATTCTACCAAAATGAAGGATTATGATTTTTTTCTTAATTAGTTGAATTGTAGGGGAAAATATAGAGATCATTAAATCGAGTGCCAGAAATGAGACATTATGGTTATCGACCCACAATTTTTTGCTTGATGCCATTGCTCAATCTTCGACGTTCCAATCTGACAGAATTATGATAAGCTCAAGGAAAATATCCAACAATTCTAGTCGTGGATCTTCGATAAATTTGAGGAAATCAAAGATAGATGAGATGTCAACACATCCCACTCAAGAAATCCAAGTCACTTAGAGTTATGGATCAGTTATGGAGGCCTAGTCATCTCCTTCCTCACTCTATAAAAATAAAGGCACTCTCTCATAGAAGGGATGGTACTAAGAGTAAATTTACATTGTTGAAACACAAATGAGCTTCATTAGCCATCCGCTTTCTTGAAAGTCAACCTTAAGTTGAGAGAGGTCCAAGGAGGAGTTATAGCCAAGGGATCCAGGGAAGTTGGCGTCGAGACTCAAGGCTTGTGGTAAACTTGATGTAACGTTCTCTGCTTTTGATTAATATAGATCAATATTGTTTCCACCTTTCAATATTTGTTTAATCCATGATTATATCTTGATTATGAACATTTGGCCTCTCCTTGACTAGAAAATAGATCTAGTTCAAATTCTCCTTCCTTTAGCTTTGATAGATTGGAGAAATGTGTTTCTTGTATTTTTTGTGTGGGTAAAAGGGCGATGAATAAATAGAGTGGGATATCGAGAGCTATGTTATCCAAGGATATGTGAGGACAACCTTAATAATTAAGGTTCACTTCCTCCCATTCTCATAGCACAATAGGATAAATTTGATTGATCTAGAGTGTAAACTTGTTGTTGTCTATATTCCTTTATCTATCTTGGATCAAGGGAATTTCCAAGGGAGTTCGGGTTAGTCTGTTGACTAGAATCCTCTATAATAAAATTGACGACTCCATTGGGGAATAGACTCATGGTGTTTCCTTAGTTTAGACTACCCACTGCTTGAATTTATCCTCTGAATATGTTTCTGATCCATCTATTGTCTTCCCAATCACCCTCTGAGAGAGTAAATCTTCCATATCTGACTAGTCTAAGCCAAATCCAAGTGTTTTGCAAAAACTTTGCAGTGCATCACTTGTCTTCTATTAGAGACAGAGTGACGCATAAGTCATTGAAGCATCGTTCATCCATGAATCTACCCTTGGGGTAATTAACAATTGCATGAATCTACCCTTGGGGTAATCAACAAACTTAATAAAGAAGCGCTTAATTTAAAATTAATTAGACTCTCTCTTTATAGAAAACCCACTTTAAATAGGACTTAGAGCCTTGGAATATGGTAGAGAATAAATTATCCAAGCATGAAAACTGAAACTAGATTCATTAGGGAGTAAATCATGTGTTGCAACAAGTGTGTCGCAAACCTCCTCTAATGTAGGAGTTAAGCAGTAGATCACATCGAAGAGAGTAAAGTGATATCCACGCTTTTCTTATCGAGGTGTTTGCCAAACGACTTGGACTACTATGTGTACACGGGTCCTAAGAGAGCCCGACCTTTTTGCGAGGTAGCAATTTTTAGATTTTGGGCTCAGCTACCCTACCCATATGTGTAGTTTAATATTCAGCCTCTCGTCCATTATTTTTTTGTGTGGTGGTAACCTTAGTGGTATGTGGTAGGAGGTTGCATAGGTGATTTCAAGTGGGAAGTCCTCGTAGTACCTAAGGCAGACATTGATCACTTGTTTTAGTATGTAAAGTCCTATCTAACAGAACCTAAAATTGAATAAATTTAAACATAAAATTTCTTTCAACGTATAAGCAATTTCATTATTCAGCACATAAGCATATTCAACAGCATGATGATAACCACATAATACAGTATAATAATATTTACGAGTAGATTTTAATCAATTTCATAACACAACAGAATATTGAAAATTCATACATCTAATTGATGCTACTGTTGTCCCCAACTCAGCTTGATGCACTACCCAAAACCGAATCTTTCCTCCCTCTCATCTAGGAACAGAGCCTATCTAGCTCCCTAGCTCCAGGATTATCTGATAATTAAGGTTATTACAACTCTGGTGGCCTTAGGTGATGGATCTTGGCTCAAAACATTAAAATATCTTTAATACAATATTTCCAAAACATCAAAATGATGCGCCCTCCTTGGGATCTAAGCCAATTTGAAATGTGCACACTGATGTTGCGTTGTCTTCCACCTGGCCTCCTTAATGTTTGATGGTGATGCTCTTGCATCATACTCCTCTAGACAAAAAAATCATAGACTCCTATCCATGAGCTCCTTCCTTGTATTCCCATGCTTTCAAATATCAAATTCATTCACCCATCTAGTATCCTTTGTTGGGTGGCCCTTCCACTTCACCAGGTACTCAAAACAAGTATTTTTCCTTGTCTTCTTACTAATCCTTTGATCTATGATAGTCTTTATTTGTGGCTTTTCTATTTTTGGCATTTTATTTTCCCACTAAATCTCCTTTTGATCATTTGATCCTCCTGGATCATCCATCCTATATGGGTACAGGTCTACAATATTAAATATGTGTGATATACCCACATCCTTTGGCAGCTCAATCTCATAGGAATTGGCAGCAACGTTTCTGAGGATTTTACATGGTCCTATTTTATTCATATTCAATTTATTATATGTTCCCCTTGGGAAGATTTCCTTCCTCTGGTGTGCTAAAATAAGATCCCCAACTTTGAAATGATCCTCTCTCCTTTTTCTGATCAACTTGGCTTTTATATTTCTGACTATTATCTTGTAGTTGTCCTTTTATCTGGCTATGAAGATTCTACATCTCTCCTACAAAGTCTTTTGCTCCTGCACTTGGGAACTCATTATGTTTCAAATCCATCAACTTCAAAATTCTTCTCGGATGCATTCCATGCACTATTTGAAATGGGATTTTTCCAGTTCTTATGTTTAATGAATCATTATAAGAAAAATATTCCTGGGGAAGAATCTGATCCCATTGGTTATGATGTTTAGTGACGAGACTTCTCAACAGATTTTCAAAACTTTGATTTACCACCTTAATCTATCTGTCTATCTAAGGGTGATATGTTGAACTGAAGGACAAGTGTTTCCCCAAATTTTTCCATAGAGTACTCCAAACGTGTCCCACGAACTTGGTATATTTGTATGACACTATGCTCCTTGGAAAGCCATGCAATCTCACAATGTCCTTGAAAAATATTTTCCTATGTGAGTAGCATCACTAGTTTTTTAGCATGGTATGAAGTGTGCCATATTTGAATATCTGTCAACCACAACAAATATGGAATCGGTCCCCCTCTTGGATCTTAGTAATCCCAACAAAAAATACATGCTTATTGCATCCCACGACCTATCTGGAATAAGAAATGGATGATACATAACAATGTTCTACTACTTTCCTTTTTTCATATTGGAAGACTCTACATATGTATACAAATTTCTTCACTTCGAAACTCATACTTGGCCAATGGTACGAAGAAATCAGATGTGCATAAGTCTTGTCATGTTTGAAATGTCCAGCCAATCCTCAACTATGTTTTTCCTTCAATAGGTTGTCTTTCATCGAACATTTTAGGATACAGAGTTGACTTCCTTTAAACAATAGTCCATATTGAATTAGATACTCTATCCACCAACTTCTATCCCTTAGAGAAGGGTTCTCACATGCTTCATTAGCCTCTTTAAAATATGGATCTTCACGATACATTTCCTTACGGTGTTCAAACCCTAAGGTCTCAACTTGAAGTTCCTGCATAATCAAACATCTCCTACTCAAAGAATCAACAACTTTATTAGCGCTACCACTAATGCACTTAGTAACAAAAGTAAAATTATGCATGAATTCTACCCATTTAGCATGTGTTTGGTTCAACTTATCCTGTCTGGTTATGAATTGTAAAGCTTGATTATCAGTGTACAAAACAAACTCCTTTGGAGAAAGATAGTGCCTCCAGTTTTTCAGAGCTTGTATCATAGTATAAAACTCCTTATCATACATGGAATACTTCCTCTTCATGTCATTCAACTTCTCACTAAAATAAGAAACATGCTTATTGTCTTGCCTCAAGACCGCACCAATAACTATTCCACTTTCATCACATCTCACTTGAAATGTCTTCTTAAAATCTGGAAAAACCAGAATCGATTGTTCTATTATCTTATCTTTCAATACTCTGAATCTTTTTTCATCTTTTGTTGTCCAATTAAAATATTTTTTCTTTTTCTTTATGGTGTCCAGTATGGGTGCACAAATGCCACTGAAATTCCTGATGAATTTCCTATAAAAACCTATTAATCCATGGAAGATTCTCACCTCAAATATACTTCTCGGAGAAGGCCATTCTTTGATTTCCCTCACCTTCTCTGGATACATCTTCAACTCATTTGAATAGATTACAAAACCAAAGTATATTAGTTTTGTCTTCGTGAAAGAGAATTTCTTCAAATTTATCAGTAGCTTCTCTTGATGAAACCTCTTCAATACCATCTTCAAGTGCCTCAAATGTTCTCCTTCATTCTTGTTGAAAACTAAAATGTCATCTAAGTATACAATCACAAACTTACCAATTAAGTCTTTGAGTACTTCGTTCATTAATCTCATGAATGTGCTTGGGGCATTCGTCAAGCCAAATGTCATGAAAAGCCACTCATACAACACTTCATTTTTTTTTAATGTTGTCTTCCATTCATATCCCTCTCTCATTCTTATCTGATGATAGCCACTCTTCAAGTCTATCTTGGAAAAATAATTTTCTCCACTTAAAAAATCGATCAAATCATCCATTCTCGGTAACATAAATCTATACCTGATGATGATTTTATTTATGGCTCTAGGATCTCTGCACATTATCTAGCCTCCATATTTATTTGGACTCAATACAGTCGGTACTACGCATGGACTCAAACTTTCTCTGACCAAACCTTTATCCAACAACTCTCATTCTTGATTATTTACGAGCTCGTTCTGTTGAGGTGTTAACCTATATGCTGCTTTGTTTGGAAAATTTTCTCCTAGTATAAGGTCAATGTGATTAATGATTCTCTAAATGGGTGGAAAGGAGAGAGGTAACTCATCCACCACAATATCAGCAAAATTACCCAATAGTTCTTGAATCTCTTCAGGCAGATCATCCACATAAGTGCTTGTAAGGATGACTCTAGGATTTCTTATCACAACAAACTGCATCTCATGTTCCTTCCTGACTTAATTCAATATTTCCTTCTCACTCATGAGGAGTATGATTGGGAAATATTCCTCCTTCACTTTCTTATCCTCCATTGGAAACAACATGTGTGTACGACCATTCTTCTCAAGGGTGTAAGTATTTTTTCTCCCATCATGTGTGACATTTCTATCATGTTTCCACGATCTTCCCAATAAAACATTTAAAAAATCCATAGGTATGACATCACACATAATCTCATCCTCATAACCTCCTATCTTAAATTCAACATCGCATTGTCGACTTACCATGACTTGGCGTCCCTTCTATAGCCACGATACCTTGTACGGTTTCAAATGTGCAATCATCTCTAGCTCCAAATTTTCCACCATTTCCGTGGATAATATATTATCAATGCTCCCAGTGTCTATGATTACTTTGCATACATTGTCCTTGGTCTTGCAAGCAGTCCTGAAAAGACTGTTTCTTTGAACTAGCTCTTTTGCTTCTTTCTCTGGTTTTAAGAGAACCTCCCTCATCATGAGGGATTTCCCATCTTATACTTCTTCGTGTTCAACATTTCTCTTTTGTGCTTCAGAAATGTGAGATTCTCCACCTCCTCCTTTATTTCTCTTAGTAAATTCCCAAGATATATGCCATGTCTTTCCATAGACATAGCATTTCACTTCTCCTCCTCTACCTCTTCCTCTTCCTCATGAAAATGATTTTTTTCCACCATACTGTCCACCTTGGGAAATTCCTCCCCTTTTTGTATGATTGTGATACTTTCCATCTTCAAGTTTGGGTTTCTAGAACTTCTCTCGGACAATTCCTTTACCTCTACTTGGAATCATTCCTTTGTTTCGCTAGCTTTGTTTTCTGGCCAACTTCTCCTCTACTTTCAATGTTGCCTAATAAGTGTCTTCCACCGTCCTCATTGCATCATACTTATTTCCTCCTAAATTTCATACCCTAGGCTATTAATATACCTGGGAACATTTTCCTCATCACTTTCTCGATGTCCTTCTCTGATGTTCAATCTATAAAATTCCTCAGTGTACTCCTTCCCTGATAATCCTTTCTATCTCAAGTTTTGCAATCTCTTGAATATATTGATTTGATGGTATTTGGGTATGAAATTAGCTTTTAATTTAGCTACCATCCTATCACAACTTTTGATTTTTTTTTCTTACCCTTACTTCTCTTGTCAACCTGCAATTTGTCCCACCACAACGTTGTATGTCCCTTCAGCGAGGTCACAGTGTGTTTCACAATATTTTCATCATCGATGTCCTCATAATAAAAAAACTTATCTAAGTCCCTAATCCAATCCAACAACTCCTCAACATCCAAATTTCCTTCATACATCGGGATTTCCATTTTTTCTTTGGCCCCCAATCTTACAACAAATCTTAATAAGAGTTCCTCTGCAACGTCTTCTCCTGCAGCTCCTTCTACTTCCATTTCCTTACTCTCGGCCTCACTGATGTCAGCAGCATCAAGTTCTCTTCTATGTTTTGTCTCCATGGCATCCAATCTCACACAGAGTTGCATCATTTCCCCTTCCATGGCTATATTTTCTATCGGTCTCTCCACGTGTCTTTTGGGCGGCATTGTTTCGAACCATATTATTTTCTTATAGAGCTTAATTATGTCTCTGATACCACTTCATGTAGAACACACGTTCTTCTGGGGCCTGCACGACCTCCCTATCTAAGGATCGTTGACTTCGGGAGATGAAATTATCTAATGGGGTCGATCCGAGCCCAACCTTTCAATACAAAGGTCTTAAAACCTAATTCCCGAATGCAAATTCACTTCTTTGGGAGTCCCTGAGAATTGGAAAATTCCCCTCGGAGATCGAGGGCCAAACTTCAAATCCCCAAAAGTTTTGATACTTTGGTACTGTCACACTTCGAGAGCTCTGAATAAACATAACATTGACCCTCCCGAACAGAGGAGAAATGGAGTGATGAACTACTAATATAGATCGATGACTCATGGCCTTGGGATTAACCAATGGTGGAAATCAAATTCAGAGACTCGGGCTTCGACAGGTCTTCCTACTCCAACACATAACTCCCCTAGAGAGATGAACTTCGAAGGAGATTAGATGACTCTCATTCCTTATCAGATCGACGACTGATGTGAACTCTTTTGTTTCATGCTTCGAGATGTTTTAAGTCTTTAATCCCCTAGTCCACCAGAGCACCGAGTCGGTGAATATATGTACACAGAGATCAAAGATCCACAACCCTCTTGTCAGCCAACAGTTGTGATTTACTCTGGGATTATGGGCTTTGGGACTTCCATATATCCAACTCTTGCCAACCTCCAAATCGCCAAACTCATGAACTCACGGAGGGCTTGAATCAACAACTTCCATGCTCTAACAGTTGGACGGTCCCGATCTAATTTAGACTTCAGGACTTTAAATGGATGTGAAATATAANCTAAACTCGTGGAATGCTGAAAGACTTTGAGGGTTATCCCTCATGCAGTTTCTTCAGATCTGACCACTATCATATCTCTAACTAACCCAGAATGTATCTCATCTATTGGCTCTGTTCTCCTTGGAGGTTGATCCACGACTTCTCCTGGTTGCGACGTCGTGCCGATTTCATAGGGATAAACCCGGTGCTACTCCACCATATCATATGGTGATGAAAACTCTTGGGCTCTTCCTAACGGATCTCGACCGCTTGATACTTGGAACAAGAAACTCTCTCCTCCTAAAGGATTCCAATGCTATCCTTCATGAGCTTTAAGTCCTTGAGGCATCTCGAACCTCTAGCACACTCCTTGAAGCCTTTAACTTTTGAGAGGTTTTTGGACTTATATATTTTTGAAAAAATATATCATTATACACTTATGGTACTCATCTCATATCATACTACCGCAACACTTAAGAGAATTTTTTTCCCGATGCAAACCTTGCACGGGTCTTCGCTGAACTCTTCTCTTATCTTAGCAATGGATGCATTCCTTGCACTTCAACTGTAAATTCACATTATCTCTTCTGAGCTTCTGAGTCTCTCTTGACTCGGCCTATGCACTCCTTGCGGGCACTATGCACTCCTTGCACCAGGAATTTCATAAGATGATCAATTAAAACTTACAGGAACATCAAATATTTATACACTTAAGCATGGAAAGCATACCCATGCATAAAATACACATAAAAAGATAAATAAGAAATAAATATCACATAAATTCAATGGAATCAATAACACAAAACACCATACATTTGGAATCAAACCTCTCTATTTGTATTCCTTCAATCAAGTATGTACATGAGTTCATACAACTCTCTATGGAATTCACCATAAGCTTCAACAACTCTCTCAGAGAATAATTAACAACCTCATTTGGGAATCAGATACATATATTTATACACGGGTGGGCTTCTCGAGCCTTCCTACCAACTACTTCAATGTTATACTATCAAAATTTAAGACCCTTATCTGCTAAGGCCTTATGACAATAAATGGACATTACAATCAGATCTGAACTTATGCTCAACACATGTACACTATTATCTGATAATTAAGGTGATTACAACTTCGACGGCCTTAGGTGATGGCTCTTGTCTCAAAACATTAAAAGATATTTAATACAATAGTTCCAAAACATCGAAATAGCGCACACTCCTTGGGATCTAAGCTGATTTGAAATGTGTGTTGATGTTGCGTTCTCTTCCACCTGGCCTCCTTAATGAATGATGGTGATGCTACTGCATCAATTTCCTAGAATAATAAGGTTGTGATCCTTGGTCCAATTCTAGTTGAGAAAAAAAAATTGTGTACCTTTTGAAAAAATATTTGGTCAGCATGGATGACCAACAACTCCATTGATTGTGATGAAAACAAGGTCTTTCCAATAAAAACAAAGACCAACCTACTTCAAAGAGACAATAGCTGTCCCATTTTGGGAATGAAAGCGAACCATTAGAATCCAAAAGACAATTTTTGGATTTAGGGGGCACTGAGCGTGTCGAAGTAGAAGTGGTCGATGGATATCCTCCACTGAATCTTAACCCTCCTTTGACTAACCATTTCAGCTCCATTCTCCTCGAGATAGGTAACGACTTTAGTCATTGTTTTTACTTTTTCAACTTTCAGAACATGGCGGGACTAAATGGATCATCAAGTATGCCAAAGATGATAAATCCACACCTAGTAATATGGGAGACACATCAATAATTTCTTCCTTACCATCCCTTAGTGTGATTGGGCCTACCCCGTCCATTCTTTCGTCAACAACTTTCTCTATATAGGGACCATCATTGGTCACTTTGTTTCCTTCCTTGGGAAAATCAAGTAGTACTAATCCCGTCACATCATCATCGACACCCGTGTCTGGATTCACTTTTGGTAGGGGAAAAATCCATAACATTAACACCATATGTGAAACTCATTTTGTTTCTCATATTCCTATAGGTGTCCTGGTTTTTCCCAATGTTAGTTTTTCTTTTGGATGGAATGTAAATATCGGGTCAGGTAATACTCCTAGTCAACCTGGGGGAAACAATGATTATCAGGGATCCAACACCCCTTGGCTTATCCAACATTTTGGCAATGCATTGTACCCTACACATGCATCTCTTTTTATCCAACCTTTTGTGTCTGGGGGCACTCCTACCAGTGCCATGTATGCTTATGGACAGATCCATTTTTATGATCAAACCTATGTTTATGGGAGAACTCCTTCTATAGGCATGTATGTGTTGACGTCGAGGGACTAGAGAGTCGTCAACACCAACATCACAACCTCCCATGGGGCTAGGCGAGAAGAGATGGGAATGTCACCCTAGGTTTAAATCTCCCAACAAGAAAACACATTGAACTCCAGCATCAATTTCCTCTAACCTACAGTCCAAGCGTGAATCCCTTTTCCTTGTATTTTTACTTTCTAACAATATTTGATTTTATGTAATTTATAATTTTTATTCTTTTATGTGTGATTTTATACATTTGTAATAAGAAAATTAAATCCTAAAAAAATTTAAACAACTAAAGAGAATGCAACCAATAAATTTAAAGAATGAAAATGTTTTCTTTTGTATTTATTTGAGCAAGAAGTAACTAAAGAAAAAACAATCAAAAGTTAGGGAAAGTTAGTGCTAAGGTGATTAATTAAAAGAGGAATTTATTAACCAAGACATTAATTTACTAACTACCAAAATTGATTATAAAACATTGTAAATAAATGGATAATTTCATTTTCTTCAAGTCAAAATATGAGAAATTATAAAACAAAACTAAAACAAATGAATAAAGGAAATAACAAAAACTTATACCTACAAATAAAAATGAAAATGAGATGAGCTTATGTGCATCATATTATAGAAGTCATAGTTCACTAGTTCTTTCAAATTTTTTATTTATTTTATTTTAAGTATTGAACTAAAAAAGAGGAAAAACTATAAGATTTTATCCAAAAAAAAACAAATAAGAAACACTTTTAGAGCATAAAGGATTTTGATCTCCAATTAAAATTTCTCCCCACACATTTCCTAGAGTTTCAGAATTTACAAATCTCTTTGTATACTTGGACCAGGTATTTAGTATTTAGCCATTATAGAACAAGGTTAAAATAGAAAGACCAAGAGCTAAAGAAAGAAGAAAGTTGAGCCAAAATGGATTGGAGCGATGGTAGTGATAACACAAGGTTAGAAACTTATTAGTGCTGAAATAAACTCAGGCTTAAATACAAGAAACCGACAAGAAAACATTTCACCTTATGAATGCTAGCAAAGCTCATCTTCGCCTCGTTAGTTCGCTGCTTCAAAAGACTCCCTGCTGCGAACAATACCATCAATCCCTACTGAAAGTAGAGGATGGATGATGAATTAAAAAATAAAATCATCACTGCACTCCAAGCATACCTCTTAACAATTTTCTCTCCTAAAATTTCCTCCTTTGGCTAGTTGCGTGATGTTTATTTTATAATCCTTAATGGACAATTTGACTGTTTAGGTCCATTTTGGTTCAACAAACTAAAGGATAAACGACTCGAACTGATAAATTTTGAAGTATTTAAAATAAAATTTAATGTAAATCCCTTTAATCTGCACTCTCTCGTATTGAGAAAGTCCATTTTGATATTCGACTCTATCTCTATCTCTGTTGGCATGGGCCACACCTCCACTCAATAAAGCATAATATAACTTATGTACATAGCTCATTGATCTCCAATCCAATCTAATCATTCTTCTGCTCCAATATTGTGGAAGGAATGTTTGTTAAATGTCTTCTCATCAACTTCCCTGCTCAGATTGCTTCATTCCAGTGCCTTGTTTTTTAAGATCACTTTTTCTCTCAATGTTGATAAAACTGGAGTGACTAATTCGGAAGAATGGAATTGTAGAAGCTTCAAAGTTTTTTTTTTCAACTTGAGCTGCAATTTTTTCACGTCAACTGGGATGGTTAATAGGAACTCATGGACTTACCTCCTTTCCATATTTTCCAGCACATTCAAGAGCTAACATCATACTCCCAAAGACGTAATGTTACTTGCCTCTCTAGTTTCCATTTTCTCCCACAGATCATGGAAAGCTCCATTGGGGAACTTGTTTCTCTCTAAGAAATGAACTATTAAGTTTGTTTGTGGTTCTACACATAGGTAATCACCAACTCTATTTACACCCCCTTCCCCACATAGTGTATCATATAATCTTGGTTGTTCTGATAGATTTGACAGTGCGACATGTTTTACAATCTTATCCAAAGAAACAATGGTTGCATGATCAGATCGATCAAAGTAGAAACCCAGGTTCAGATGGAAGGTCATATATGGTTTTCTCTACCTCTTACCCAAAAAGAACCTTCTAAATATTTTCATAATCTTTCCATTTTTTAGTATATGTTTGAGGCCTTCCTAGGCATGATTGAATTCAAAAGGAGAAGATTCTTTCTTTATAGCTCACTGAGATTTTGAGTCATCTGGAGTGTTTATCAAGTAATATTTTCCATCGCACTCCACAAGTTTCATAGGTTTTTTTGAGAAATTAGTTGGACAAAAATAAAATGAACCATATAGAGCTTCCAAATGTATATTTCCCTTAGTTTCCCAAATCCTTCCAACTTTGCCTGCAATGGCTACATTTTCTATTGAATTCCCATTGAAGTTAATCCCATTTTTAGGGTGGAAAATTGATATCGCTTCAATTGCATCAAATACAAATCTAAAATAGGATGAAAAAGAGTCATTAAACAACCATTCATTGTTAAAACCTTTTCCATATATGAAAGGAGGCATGACTCGAGCATGAAAAGGTAGTTTTCATGTATTCCATGCCCAGTTTTCCAACTTCGCAATTGATCCACTAGCGTTTCTGCATGATGTACTGTTGCACCTTTTCATGTTCAACAAAAAGACCACCTTCTTCAAACCATTGTCCATGGATTTCCATATAGAATGGAAAATAAGAAACTTTTGGAGACATCAAAACGAGAAGCCAACCATTCTCTAGGTCATGGCATATTGAAGAGTGTCCATAAATTCTAGAAGAAGAACAAACTCAAGCTCAATTAAGACAACAATGTCTAAATTAGAAGCACGAGCCCTTGTCACCATGTTGTGGAATGTGGGTGTATCTAAAACACTTATGACATCCACTCATAGAAGACCCTTCAAATATAAATCAAACGTATGTCATGAAGCTTTTAAGTATGGCGTTTGGATTGCTAGCATATAGTTGTAGGGAACATGATTTGGAATAAATTAATCCAAAGCTAAACTATGAATTTTGGGTAGGCAAAATAGTATATTAGAAGTGAGAAATGGGATCCAAAATTTCCTATAATTCAAGAGCCTCAAATTTTTTTTCAAGTACCATATCATTTTTATAGAACACACCTATGTCCATCTGAGATCCTATAACTTGTGCAACTTCAAAAATAACCGACGAACATTTTTATTAACAAGTATTCGTCATAACTGCAAATATTCTTAATGACATCTTCCTTGAGTGTGTAGCAGCAACTCAACGGGAGCACACAAGACTTTGCACAAGAAATTGTGAAATAAGAGGGGGCCTGGCGATGCTTTTCCAGCTAAGTGTCATTGACCAAAATATTCGTCAACGATATGGTCATGGAACTAGCCATGTTTTTGGAAGCACTTTTATCCTTGGTCCTCAACAACTTGGGGGGAATAACCCTTTAAACAATATTCACTCCACTGGAAACTATCACATGGGAAGACTTTAAAGTCCTTTTGGTTCCAACAATGTTACACCATCTCCCCAAAATCCATTTTTCAATATGTTGTTCCCTTTCTTAGCAATATTATACTTACCTGATCTATCACGGTTGAGAAATGCCCCCATCCTTCCCCAACTGGGATGACCAACCATTCCTACCAAGTTACCCTATGGAATTCCTAAATTAGACGATAATCCTGGAGAATACACATCAACCCACATCATGACCTATAATTTGTGGTGCTCGTCTAACTCTATGATGCACAATAGCATTAGATTAATACTTTTACAAAGAATGTTGAACAAAGGTGTTTCCAAATGGTACAAAAAAATAAAACATGCCTCCTATGGAAGCTTTACTCAATTGAAAATTACATTTCTAACACAATTCAAGCTTCCTATGAGGTATCAGACAAGGATTGAAGTCTTGACGTCTCTGCGACAAACCACTTCCACCCATTTCTCGGACCATGTCCATGAGTGGCAATGTCATTATGTGATGATTAGAGTATTCATCCTAGACCAACTCCTTGTGGATTGGTTTACCAAATCTCTTCTTCCTCCCATTTCTAGAGACATAGTCGTGTCAAGGGAAATCACCAAATAACAATATATCATGTGTCCCCAACATATTGACTTGATATATTCACAACCATGCACCTTATATGATATGATTTTGCATGTTCCTTGGTCATCAACATACCCTTCCAAACTAAATCCAGAACCCCATGCCAATGGTGTGGTAGGTTCTATTTCCAATGCATTT
>SNQJ01S0002201.1:285127-302199 GCA_010110895.2 Picea sitchensis
GTTGGCATAGAAACTAAGAGAAAGAAGAATCAATTCCCCTGCAATATTTTAACAGAGGATCATCCTACCCAAGAGTGTCATAAAATGGATGAAATCCATCCGTATTTTTCCCAAAACAATGCTTCCTAGCAGCCTTCTTTCCTAACAAATACATTTCCTTCCCAACACAAGGAAATGGTTGTGGCAAATCCTACTCCTCTTAAAAGGTACACAATTGGTCCCCCTCTACTTGGAGGAACACCATCGAGTGACAAAGTATTCATGCTAAAGAAGATATCCCTTCAAACTCAAGCTCGTAATGATGACTCTATCGATGTGGGTCCATCCATTTCAGGTTGGAGATACATTGGTTCTCCAAATTTTAGTCAATCCAATGCGATGTTGTAGGTGTTCGATGGAAATAAATTCCCCCCTCATCGAATACTCATCATGTTTCCCATAAAGGTAGGTAGAAAATTTGTTTTCATTGACATGGAGTAGTAGATGCCCCTTTAGAATATAATATTATTCTTGGGCATAGTTGGTTTTATATGATGACAGTGGTAGCCTTGTCGATATTTAGGATCCTTTGTTTCCCCTATCATGGGTGTATTGTGACTATCAGCCAGCTTATGTTCTCCATTCCCAGCCTTAGAACCACTATGGGTACAAATATACCCTTTGTGACTGACTCTCGGAGTGTGTACACGAGTATTGGTGCAGGGATGTTCAATTATCTTAGGGAAGATTTCAGTTTGTGGAGTAACCAGAAATCCCTTGGATCTTCCCTTGATCCAAGAGAGACAAAGGGATAGACAACAATAAGTTTACTCCCTAGACCAGTCAAATTTATCCTATTATGCTATGAGAATGGAAGAAAGGTGCACCTTATTTATGAAGGTTGTCCTCGCATGTCCCTGAATCACATAGCTCTCGAGATCCTACTCTATCTCTTTATCACCCTTTAATGTGCACACAAAAGACAAGAAACACATTTCTCCAATCTAATCAAGCTAACGAAAGGTAAATTTGAACTAGATGTATTTTAATCTACTCAAGGAGAGACTAAACTTTCATAAGAAAGATATAATCATGGATTAGACAAACATTGAAAGGGGAAACAGTATTGAGTTGTATTAATAAAAAATAGAGAACATTGCATCAAGTTTACCATAATCCTTGAGACTCGATGCAAGCCTTCCTGGAACCTTTCATTCCAACTCCTCCTTGGCCCTCTCTCAAGTTAAGGATGACTTTCTAGCAAGCGAATGTCTGATGAAGCTCCTTTATGTTTCAACAACATAACTTTACTCACATTTCTATCCATTCTACCATAGATTTCCTTTGTTTTTGTACACTGATGGAAGGAGATGCCTAGGCCTCCATAACTCATCCATAACTCTAAGTGACTTGGATTTCTTGAGTGGGATGATTTGACATCTCATCTATCCTTGATTTCCTCGAACGTATTGAAGATCCCCGAATTGAATCGCTAGAGATTTTCCTCTAACGTATTGAAATTTCATCATATTGGAACGTTGTGGGTTGAACACTGGCTTACAATGGCTCGTCGCGGGTTGATAGTTATGAGAAGCGCAACGCCCCTCATAAAATGATTAATTCTTAGGTAAAATGGTTGTTTCTCTTTGGCATGTCTTCCTCTGAATTGCACGATGACAAATATAGCTATAACACACCCACATACGAGGGAAAAAAAACAATGCATAGAAATATGCAAAAGAAATATTTTATAGAAGTAATTTACCTTTAGACCTTTTCACCATGCATATTTCTTTATTTCTAACGTCCTTGATTCTTATTAGATAATTTTGCATGACTCAAACACAGGCATGATCTTAAAATGTCACATTGGTTTTAGAAGTATCATTGCAAGAGTGATTCACTAATCACTCCTGCAACATATAAACATGTATTTTATATAATAAAACTACAATATCTTGTTTAACTAGTTTTTCATTAAAGAATGAGGATCTGGCATCATCGTGTCATGCTCGTCATGAGTCTCTGTTGCATTGATTCCCCATTATCATTTGCATATGATATCACTTGAATATTCAACTGCATCATCAATTGCATCACGTTAGTTCAAGTACAAGATGGAATCAATCAACCATGAGAAACAAGCAAGACACAATAATCGTCATTAAAGCCTCTAATAAGCAAGTAAGACTTTAATAACGTTATCAATCACATATGTTAGTTTAACTTTAAATAAGTGTACACCACTTTTGGTGCTACTATACACGTCACTCCCCATTTAAAAAAAAATCCAATGGTCTTACCTTGGGTCCAATCTAAGCATTACAGGCACGAGGATATTAAACTCAATTTTAATGCAACATGTCCGAATGAGTTGATTAGCATATCATTTATCTAACAAACTATCTATCTATGGGTGTATGAATGAATGAAAAGGTGTTGAGAAACATGCCAACTTATTACCTATGAAGCCCAGATCCATTGACGGGTAGTTGAAAGTCCAATTGTTAGGGGAGAGGACCCATAAATTGAGCATGGCTTTGTAGTTGTGATGAAATTTGTGTCCATGCACTCCAATCTTAGATAAATTTATAACTATTTTTCAAAAAAACAATTATAAATGGTTTATAAAAGGTCTTTATTCTCTTATCATTGTCAAAAGATATTTTATTAAAATAATATTTACACATTTCTAAAAAAAATTATTACAAAACTTATTTTTACAGTAAATTTAATATTTTAAATTTTTAAATTTAAACCTACAAATCTATTACAAAACTTATTTTTACAAAGAATTTAATATTTTAATTCTTTAAATTATCCTTTAAATCATATCCTCTTAACGATACTCATTAATTAGTTAAGATACTCATTAATTATTAATGTATTTAAATGTTAAATGTCAACCATGTTTTAGGGTGTTATTTTCATTGGTAATTCATCGTTCACATAAATGTAAACAACAAATTAATAGATATTTGGTAAATTGTATTTAAATGTCAAATGTCAACCATGTTTTAGGGTCCAAAATTCTTTATTTTCATTGAAAATTTATCGTTCACATAAATGTAAATAACCAATTAATAGATATGTGGTAAATTTTTCAAATTTAAAATGGCTTCATGTAAACTCTACATACTCCTCAAATTAGGTTGCCTAAGTACTAGCCATCTCCCGTATATCTTCTTTGGGTAAAATGAGAGAACTATCTTAACTCACCGAGGATTATAGCTTGAAAAATCGTCATTTCCTGTAAGTAGAGTGGGATCAAAAGGCATAGTCGCGGGAGCATACGAGCTTTCCAATGTTACGGGAGCATACGAGCTTTCCAATGTTATTGAGATGGATATCTCTGTGTTTATGGAAGACGTAAAGCCTTCACATTTTCCCATCCAAAATATTTGGTGCCAACTTGAATTTCTCTATCATCCAGATATTTAAATAACGACGGGTGATTAGAACCCTGCAACGGATTTAATGAAGATGCAGGATGAAGATCCCTTCAAATTGTTTGACAACAACTGACAACTTGTCCCACACAGTCTTTGGTCGAAGGGGTTGACAAAGAAATGGGGAATTTGCGCTTTCATTTTTTCTATTTGGGTTCTGTTGAGGGGTCGGAGATCCCTTTAGCTCAACAATAGGAACCAAACCTGCCTAAGAGGCCCAATTAGACTCTTAGGCGTTTGATGAGTGGTAAGGTTCTCCGGATTCAGGGTTTGGTTGGGTTTATCGATGGGTTTTAATTGTTATTGACAAACATGTCTTTTTTGTTAAGCCTTCTCCTCAGGCTAGGGAATTCTCTTTTTTGGTTTTTTTTTAACGTTAAAACAAAAGGAAGATAAAATTGTAGACTAGATGACATAGAGAAGCTAACTATGTGTTTTGGGAGAAGGATGGGTTGAGGATAGTCTTTATCCTAGCATACAAACAAATAATATCTAAACAACTTCAAACTAGCATTAATACCATTTTAATTAGTGGACATTCAACATCGTCTGAGATAACAGTTAAAGAAAAGAAACATACACATGATAAGAAGTTACTGCAAGAAAAATAATTTCCAATACTCTATTATCAATCATAGGTTAACACAATCGATTTCTAGTCAACAATTAGAATAAAATAATTGTCACAACATCATAAGATAACTTTAAATACAGGTACAACAACTCTTACTCAACAAAGCAACAAATATTGAATTTGAAGACAAAGATAATTCTTGTCGATCTAAATACATTCACGTCTTAGAAGATAGAAGTGTCTTTGGTTCTAAACAAAACTTGCTAATTGAAATAAACTTGCACAGAAATAGTTTTATTACAAAATTTCATTGAAGTCTTTCTCTCCAAAACCATCAACCCAAAAAACGAGGTCAATCTCCCTATTTATAAAGAATTACTAAGCTAAAAATCACTAATAAAATTCATGTTAAGTGAAACAAAATGACACATGGCAGATTTTATCTCCTTTTTCTCCTAAGATCATTTGATCCTTTCACTGCAGTGGATTATTTCTATCATATTCCAACCACTTGAAGAAGAGGTCTTTACATGTGTTTGCATATGGGAACCTATGTTGATCCATCGGGGCAGAGAGGACTTCCTTTATTGTTATTGCCCACTCCTTGTACTTGATCAAATTGACACCTAAGCATTGTAAGACTGTCAGAGCTTTGATCAGGGGTTCCATGAACTTCATCGCTAGACCCAGGATCATGCTTGAAGTCTCCAAAATATCCATTTCCCATGCCAGGTATTTCTCTTCATGGTGTTTAACAATATATTGTAAGTCGGTGAAATACTTTGGTGGACCAAACTATGGAAAATTAATTCCCCTTATTTCCACGTTTATTTTCTCCCATCTTTTCTTGCATTCTTCCCACTTTTGTTGCATTTTCTGCCGAGGATCTTGGACCATGAACACCTAGTGTTCGACTTCTTTTCATATTTGAGCAATTCTACTGTCCATCAACACTCGAATACCATGCTCCTCTGAATCACGACCCTTCTGTATTTCACTGATGTAGTTGATTCATTCTAAGGCCTGATGTGCCTTTTCGAACCACCGCTGCATATCTTTGCAGGTCACCATCCCCATTAAAGTATCTTCTTGAATATCGACTACTCGAGCGGTGAAGAGGTCTCTTTCTCTTATGAATTTCCCATATATTTCTCGAAAATCACTCTTTAAGAGTACCACTACCTGTTTCGAGTTTTGGTAGTACTCATCCTGATGACGAGGATGATGCAATTATTTTCTCATGGTGGCTTCCTTCTCTTTGACCTTCTTTTCTCTGTCAAGTGTGGCATCCGTTATGGCCATTCCATCTCCAATGAGTTTGGTCATCCTAGCATGCTCTGTGTCAAATAGTGTTTCTTACATGGTTGTGAACAAAGTGTTATCCAAGGTGAGCTTTATTTTCTTGACCATCCTTTTCATCACAAATTTTCTCTTCCTGTCATAAGAAATGGCCCGCATGTCGGCGATTTCATCTACAGGCTTCAGAATCTGTTGATCTCCCAGGAAAACTTATTTACTAAGCTTCTTGGTGTGCAGATATGCTCCATAGTATCTTCACGTGTTGGTTCTTGTTTTGTTTCATGGCTGGGCCCGCTCATCTCCTTGGCAAGGGAGTTTCTTGGATGATTTGTAGGTTGGTCATCCTACCTAGGTTCAATGATCAACTATGTTTTCAGTCCAGATGAGGAAGTAGGCAGAATCTCAATACCGATTGAAGGTTTGGCTAGTGGGGTGCCAATTTATGGTAGCTTCATTGTTCCTCCTGGTTCACCCATGTCCATGTCATATTTGAATATGGCACCATGTGACCTTGTCGACTGTGTTTCCAATGAACTGAGAAATTCAACATCAGTAGTGATTTTGGCATCTTGACCGCCCTCCTGAGGTTCTGATACAATTTCATCGGGAGCCAGAGAAGATACTTCACCTCGGATTTCCTCATGGGTGATTACGACCGGAGATATGTGTGAAACCTTCGAGCCTTCATCATCATCATATATAGTGATTAGGTCCACAAGAGCGACTGACACCCTTGTTCCGTTTGATACTCAAGCTAGCCTTTGCTGAACTGCAATTGTTATCAAGGATCTCACCCAGACAATTTATTCCTGATCGACAATTTATGTTGGTGGGGCGACACTTGAGCCATGTGTCTCTACCTTCTGGTCGCTAGTGTTTATCTAGGTAATCCTCAGTGGTTCAATCAAAGGGTTAAGTGGGGGATCTTGTTCTACTCCTTGTACGGCTCTTTGGGATTCTTCCAGTAACAAAAAACCCCTCCTTCGTGCCTTTGTTTCTTCTATTGTTCTTCTTTCATCTCTTAACCTAAGAGATTCTTGAGTTTTCTACTCTATTGTGTCAACATGCTCATCCAGGGACATCGCTTTGAACTTAGTCATATTCGGGTTGGCCCTTCTTTGTAGTAATTCCTCCCAGTCTCGAGCACCTTCAGTGAAATTTCGTCTTCACAATTATCATGAGCATAACACCAATAGGAGGATAATTGTTTCACGTGCTGAGGAAATAATACCTTGGGATCATTCTTGCGAAAGAAACGTCTATGAAACCCGTACTTGAGTTGATTCGAATCCTCATGTTTCGCATGCACAGTGTCTCTGACCATGTAAAATCATATGTGGAAACATAGGGAATGAAAACTATTTTATTTTCTTTGACCAGGAAGGCATTGTAGCATTTCAATATGGTATGGTAGTAGATATCCCGCAAAATGAGGTGATATAGGACATGAACAAGGAGAAGGTGGGGTGCACTGGTAGCTCCAAACACTCTAATATAAGTCTTAGTTTCTTTGAAGTACCAATGGCCAACTTTTTCTATCATCTTCTTTGCGACCACCGAAATTAAAGGGCACTCTTTTCTAAATATGATGAAGTAAACCCTAGATAGGAGCTCATCGCATATTAAATCATATGATCTCTTGTATCTATTTTCCCACAATATGTTGAAATAGACATGTACAGGAAATTCAAAAATACGCCAGCTCTAATTCATGCCTGGAAAAATGTTCCTTGCAGAAATTAGATCTAGCAAGTAGGATGCCATGTAAAAGGTCAGAACCTCTCCTTCCTTTGGTGTCTGAGCCTGTAAAATATTTATACTAAGATTCTTGGAGATAATGGCTCCCCAATTGAAGTTGCTCCCAAAAATTTCGAGGGCATATGCTAAGGGCATCCATGCCTCTGAAAATTTGGAGAAATCCTTTTCTCCATATAACCAACATATTAACACCATCAGATACATGTATGGCTCTCGAAGATTTACTTTTTTGTGCTAGCCAGTGCTCTTGTTTGTGAATTTCTTGTCTTCTTTCCACTAGGAGGCTAGCAATCGGCTGGTATCATGAACCTCATAGAACTTGACCACAAAGTCTGTGTTTATCCTTTCCTTCGGGTCTCTAAGTTTGTAGTACTTATGCTCCTTCGTCGAAAGGAAAACACCTAAACACTCGCCTTGTTCATTGTTGATGGTGCAGTTCACCATGTCGGCATGGTCAATTATCCATCCCAAGGTCTCGATGCAGGGAATAACTCGGGTCTGGCTAGCCACCCTATCCATATTTGACCTTTGAATGTTTGGAAACACATCATCATCCAATATTTGAACATCTGGATTGTTATGAGGCATGACCTTATTGTAGTCCTCCTCACTATTTGTTTTGTACAGGTCGCCCCAATGTAGGAGCACCACTTTAGACACTGTGGTTTCTTATGTGTCACCGAACGTTGGAGATTGGATAAACTACTTCTTGGTGGACATGTGGATAACCAATTCCATCTTTGAAGTGAAATATAACTCCCTTGTATCACTCACCATAGATCCTTCCCCGACGTCTAGTTCCTTTAGTTTAGGGATCCTTGGTGAGCGCCTGGTTGTCGGCTTTCTTGGAGGGATTTTATGCAAATAGACAGAGTGAGATGCCAACCTCTAAAAGTATTATGGATGCAATTGCAAATGTAAAAATGATGAAGATAATGAATACGTCTTCCTTGCACAAGATTAACTTGGTTTAGATTTAAATATCATCTATAAGATCTTCGACGTGGTCTCTAGCTCCTTCGACTGATCCGGGGAATAAAAGATTTGTGCACATAATGGTGCATTTGAATATGTCTTTGTAATTTAAAAGGAGAGAATACTTACCTTGTCGCATCAGTTCTTAAATTCAAGGTTATAAATGTACCTTGCACAATCCATCACTAAATATGAACCACGCTTGGGATTAAATGCAATGAAAATTGGCGACGTAGGAGTGGGTTACTTCATAGTTCATTGGCCGATTCAAACTTCTATTGTTTGGTCGGCACGCAAGATAGTAACGTGGGATGAGAGAAACATTAATTGTCCTCTTAAATAAAAAAATCCAATCTTATCCCTACCGAAAGTATCCCATCAAATAATCGAGCCTTCTCGTATTTTCAACACTGGTATGATTGATGTCTGCGAAAAAAGGCAAGATCTTGAAATGGAAATAAAGCATAGAGTGACCAGGATCACTGATGTAGAATGTGGAAGGTTCGATTAAAACTTTCGTCATATGATGTCCTATTCGTTTTCCCATAGAAAACGAGTGGATTGGCATCGACACTTTTCTTAAAAGTTTTCTTTTTTCATTGATACCTTTAGCCGAAAGATTTAATGCCAACCCAAAATTCCGTATAGCGCTGACGTGTAAATGATGACTTGGAGATACAAAAATGACACGGGGAACATCAAGAGATGACGTAGGGAAAACAAGACGCATTGTATGAACGACTTACATGACAAAGACATGTGGTGGTTGATTTCGACCTTTTCGTGGGAAACATTCCTTCAGAATCGGTGCTTTCCTTTAGACATAAGTCTGGTTTCTGCACCATACTCTACTGACGCCAACGTCATAACGAGGATCAAAGATTGATGATTGACAAAGAGTTAAAGTGAAAATTTCTGCAGTTTTGTCTCTCGAATTTTGTCGACACCAAAGATGTGTTGGCAATCGACAATCGACGATGTCAATTTATTATGTTTGGGATTTACCTATCAAAACTTGTCAATGCTTAAGGGTGTCAATGATTTTAAAATACTATCTTATAGGAAAAATTTCATCGATCGACGATTGTTAAAAGTTTTAAACCGTGCACCTTTCGGGCCTATTGGTTACATAGATAAAAAAAAAATCAAACTGTCAAAAGAAAACAAAATGGACGATGATAAGGTTTAATGACCTAAAAGAAGTAAAATCCATTCATCCATGATACAAAATTCAACTTAGAAAAATGAAAAGTGGTTCCCAAAAAAAAAAATACTTCGCAAATAATTTTAGGGTGTGTTGATAGCTAAACAAATGGAGATTCTCTGGGAGAAAACAAAATCTTTTCTCCTTCATTCGGGCTTAGCTGCTGTAAAAATATGATTGAGAAACCATCTAGATTTGATTTCAACAGAGCCTATCCTATCAATGCATACACAAGTTCCCAAGGTTCATGAATCTAGATCCACCTATGGAGTTCAACCCTTTTTCCTCCTTCGTTCCTCTTTACCATGACCCGTGCCCTTCTTTGACAAGAGTTGGGAAATGAATCCACTAGCTTGAGGCCATTTTTTAGTTATTATTATTCCATTGCTATGGTGTCTCTCCACTGCCATCGATCGTCAATAGCCCCAACGGAGTCACCCCAACATTATAGACCTTGATCCACTATCGGTGAGCATCCATATCCCCGATGGAGTAATCTGCATACCCTCTCGAACTTTGTACTCCTTTTAATATAAATCATTTTCTTCTGGAGTGAGTCAGAGAGGAGGACATATATTATTGCCAAGGTGAAATTGTTAAGGTGCTACCTTTCCTAGCTCTATCTAGAGGTACATGTGATCCTTTCCAAAATAGCCATCATTTCCTTTGGGCTTTACCAGACCACCAGGCGAATATTTTATCACTTACCAAGGTAGTATGCTTGCAAAGACAAGATGTAGATCTTCTTTGAAAATTTGTGTATGTTCAATATCTCTTATTTTATATACCAGTGTAGGTGAGAAGCAGACTTTGTTCTACTATATTTATTAAACTCAACCCTTTCCTTAAAAAACACAACTTAATTAGAGAAAATAAAAAACAAAAGAAATAAAATAAAAGGCATTTGCAATTAGTCTCCCCTAAACCCAGACACTCAGTTTGATCAAAATGTCTGCTAAAAATAAAAAAAATTCAAACAAAACATCAAAAGACATTTTTTTTAGGAGAAGTATTTTTTTAGGGCTTGTTCATTTACCGGGAGGGTGTTAGAATCACCCCTCATATTTTGTAACCAGTATGTTCCTTCTCCGATCTTGTTGGCCACCTAAAAAGTTTCGAGACATAGATTTTGGAACTTTGAGTGTTTTCATTTGGACTTGTTTTCTTTATCCCACTTTAAGACTAGGTCTCTTACTTTGAACTTTTTTCTTTGGCCTTATGTTTCTCAAACCATATTTTAACTACCTTCTAATGAGTGGTGAACTTAACTTTAACATTTTCCCTTTCTTCATCCAACATGAGAAGGGTATCAATTCTTTGTTGGAGAGAAGATGAGGGCTAACCTCTTGATGTCTGGGAAAGATGTAAAGATGGAAGCTACAATCCGTTTGGGAGAATGTCTTCTTTCCCATATGCCAAAAAGTATAGAGTTTCCTATGGTTTCTTTAGGTGTCACTCTATCCGCCCAGAGAGAATTATGAAGTAAATTATGCCAATTTCATTGATTTTCAACAATTGTCTTTTTTTAAATTCGCACAAGATTTTTATTAGTTGACTTTGCTAGTCCATTCCCTTTCATATAATAGTTTGCATAATATCTTATTATGATCCCTTTATCGAGGGTGAATTATGTCAAGTGTGTGGAAGAAAAATAGGCAGCATTGTAAAAAATGAGGATGGAAGGCATCCCAAACCTTGTTATCTGTTGTTGTTCTACAAATTGGATCACTACATTTTCATTAATGTGTGTGAGAGGGATAGTCTCTATCCACCTTGTGAAATAATCGATTGCATTCAAGATATAGTTATGTTGTTTTGAAGAATTTGGAGTAATTTCTCTGATGAAATATATTCCCCATTACTCAAAAGATCTAGATATGGTCACGGACTGTAGTGGAATGGCTACTTTCTTTTCCCTACTGGAACTCATTTGACAAGATTTACATTTCTTTGCATATGCATGAGTGTCTCTGAACAAAGTGGGGCAATAATAACCAACCCTTAATATTGTGTGAGTTGTGGTTTCTCCTACAAAATGTCTTCCTTCCGGGTCATCATGGATTTATTTGAGTACCTTTTCTGCATCATTATGTTCAAGATATATAAGGAGTACTCCATTGTAGTTTACGCGAAATAGAACAAAATTTATGAGGCGATATTGAGTGGATTTTAGCCTAAGGGATCTCCTTTCTCTAGGGTTTAGGTTTTCTGGACAAGTTCCATGATGCAGGAGATAAAAAAAGTTCCCATACCAGGATTCTTTCCCAGTAGGTATGTATAAGGATTCTTTGCACCATAACGATAGTTTATTTTCCCAACTGGGGTCTTCCATGTTGATCATATCTTGGGCCTCAACAACTAGTTTACACAACCCTTGTCCTTTGACTATTCTGACAGGTTTTATGTCTATATCAAATTCTTGAATGTCTGCCATCCAATTTTTCCTCTTTTCTCCCATATCCTATTGAGTGAATGGAGATCAGACCACTGGATGTGGTACTATGACCTTAGTGCGATTATTCAAGATATAGAATCTGAAATGCTTGACTGTTTTATATATTGCATAAGCCTATTTGTCTATAGAAGGGTAGTTTAGTTAAACTCATTGGAGGTTGGTCCTCATAAAGGACATTGGTGCTTCATTATTATTATCATCCTTTTGGGTAAGTAATGCAGCCAAGGATTGGTCACAAGCAAAGGTATAAAGAAAAAAATATTTGCTAAAGTCAGGGCTTCGCAGCACTGGTGCTTGGGAGATGGAAATTTTGATGTTATTGAAATCTCCTCTCCTTTTATCATCCCCTTTAAACTTTTCATCTTTGCGAATCATTTTTTGTAAATTTTTAACAGTTTCAATGAAGTCACGAGTAAATTTTCTCACAAAGTTGATTTTCCCAAAAAAATATTGCATGGCCTTTTTATTGTGAGGCAAAGGGAGTTGAATTATCGCTTTGATCCACTTATTGTCAATGTTGATTCCTTCCTGATATATGATATGACCTAATAATTTTCCTTCATCTACACCAAATATGGTATTCTTAGGGTTCAAATATATTCCATACTTCCTACACATTTCAAATATTTGACTAACAAATGATGAATGGGTCTTCCTTATTTTTTGAGTATATTATTGCATCATCTAAATAGACTTCCACACATTTGTTAATCAATCCTTGAAAAGCTACATCCATTTTGCCTATGAAAAGTTTCCCTTGCATTTATCAACCCAAAAGGCATGCATTTATAAGAAAAGGTACCCCACTTGGTTCGGAAGGTATTTTTTAATCGATCATATTCTAAAACCAGGACATGGTTATATCCCGAAAAACTGTCTAGGAGAGAAAAAATTTCATAGACAGATATTGTCTGCAAGAGTTGTTCCATGGGTGGTACTGGGTAGTTATCTTTTTTTTATTATGTATTAAGGTTTCTAAAATCCTCACACAAACGGATTTTCGTAGACTTCTTTCTAACATGCACCAGATTGGCTACCCATGGAGAATGTCTTACCTGAAAGATAATATTAGCCTCTAATAACTTTTTCAACTCTTGATACATTAGGGGTTCCAGAGATGGGTGTTACTTTCTAAGCTTCTGTTGGAAGGGTTTTATTCCACATTTTAATGGGATCATATGCTGGATAATGTGAGTATCATACATTTTCAATTCTTGGTAGGACCAAGCAAAGACATATTGATATTATTTAAATAGTTTAAGATAAGAATTCATGTCTTCTTTGTATACTGTCTTACCTAGTTTGAAATTCTTGGGGTTCTCAGGGGTGCCTAGGTTTATATTTTCCTATATAAGGCATGAGCTCCCTGTTTTTGCATTTTTCATCCCTCTAAATCTTTCTCTTAGGTCGAAAAGGGTCTCCAGATTGGCCACTCCTTTTGGTATTGTGTGAAACTTTGGTTTGTCATTGGGGTGATCTATGCCCATTTTCTGTTCGTGGATATTTGATTATGTGAGTATTTCTTGGAATATTTCATCATCAATGGCCAAATACTTAAAATTCTCCTGGTTAGTTAGGAAATCTAAAATATATTCATCCCCTTCAAATATTTTCTAGTTAGAAATGATGTTAGGCATCGATGGTCTCTAGAGGAGTTCCACTACAAATCTTTAGGCTTGATAGTCTATTAAAGGAGATAATATTGAGGTTGCGTTGGCTAAAGAATCATCAAGAGTATTTTTTTGAACAACGATAATGTTGAAGGCCTCAAAATTGTCTATTATCCTATGTACGTCTTATTGGTATATCCTCAAGTGAGGTGAATTTAAATGAATGGTATTCTTTACTTGTCTAATGATAATTTCCGAGTCTCCAAAAAGTTTCAATTCTTTTGATGTTTAAGTCTATGGTCTTATTTAGTCCCTGGACTAGAGCTTCATATTCAGTAGTGTTGTTAGTGCATTCAAATTCTAATCTGCAGGATAAGAAGTTGTTTTTCCCTTTTGGGTCAACGAGGATACATCCTTCTCCTGACACCTCTTGCGATTTAGAACCATCAAAGTAGAGCATCCAAAATTGTGAGGAAAAATTAGTAACTTCTTCATGCCTAGCTATTTTCGTTTGCTACTCCCGATGGAGAATCCTGACCGTAGATGCTTTCTTCTCCAGCGTCCACTAGGTTTACTTGAAAGGTCATTTTAGAGTTTTGAGTGAGAGGTACGTCATACAAGAGAGGGGAAAAATTTCCGAAATCAAAATCGCAGGAGTAGTTTCCTAACATAGGGAAATCCACCAACGGGTTTGTTTGGAGTCACTAAGTTAGTGACAATATGTTTGAGATATCTTTATCTGTCAATCCTAATCATGTTTGTATGTCCCTTTAATGGAAACCAGAGGTGATCCCAGTCAGTACTAAAGTATCCATTTAATTTCTCGGACCAATCTCAGCTAAGTAATAGTCCATAGGCCTATGGGATGTCTACTACGATTATGTCAATTACTTGAAAAATGTTTGGATGTGTATCCATTCTGATCATGACATATTTAAGTTCCCCAATAACCTTCACTTGAATCTTATCTAGTTGTATAACGTGTTTATCACTTTTGAGCGGGGTTGCGTTCAGATTCTTATAGATTGACAATGGAATGACATTGGAAGATGCACCTGAATCGACTAGGCAATTATGTAGGTTTCTATTAAAGAATTCAGACGTTAAAAGGAAAGGATGAACAAAAGGATTTCCTCTTTTTTCTAAATAGCAAGCATTCACACTTGGATTTCCTAGGTCGGTGCTTGTCATAGGGGCTTATATTTATTTTAAGGCATGTAACATAAAATCCTTTTGTTGAGGGATCCTACACATGTCCATGATAGACAAATTAGCCTTCATATTCTTCAAGTCCTCTACCACATTATAGTATAGCTTAGGATCTCCCTATGTGTGTATTTTTGGGGATTATTTTGAGAATAAAATAGGGGTTTTGGGCGATCTGTCACTTGATTCCCTCTAGATAACTGAGTAGTGGTGGGATTAGTTTGGACAAGTTGACTTCTACCTCATGTATGTACAACTATAACTTCAGCGGGAGGCTCTTGCACTTCAACGACATCGTTGAAAGGCATCATGTGGTTGTAATCCTATAATAACATGGTTGTCTCTTCCGGTGGCTCTTGAATTTCCTGAAGGATGACGTTTATTTCCAAGCCACTGGGTTGTTCGGTTAGGGAGCATTCATCTAGGAATCAGTTAGCAATTAAATTTATAGAATGCAACCATTGGGGGAAGTCCCTCTCTGAATGATTCTCTTGGTGGTACGTGCAATAAGAGTTAGATACTACAGTCCCTAAGTTGATGTTTAGGTTAGCTGGGGGAGGTTCTATAGCTTTGAAAAGTGAATTTATTTTAAAAAATGGTTTATAAGGTATTTTATTTTGGTTTTCCTCCCCAACATTCCTTTTCATATCTACCATCTCGTTGGAGAGTTTTTTTATCATCCTCTACATGTTTTCTAGATCTCCTCCTCCTTTATCAAGACTTGGTTCTATTTGTTTTACCGGGGGTTTTGTTAAAAAAAGTCCTTTATTAGGTAGAGGTTGGGTTTGTTTTTTTATCAGTGAGATATGGCCTTCTTTGCATCCTTTCATTTGGAATTCAATCCTTTTATTTTCCTTGAAATTTTCGGCTAGGGTATGTTTGGAAGCCCTTTTTACGAACATGAATATAGAAGTTGGAAGAGCATTAATGTATACTTCAATTTGTAACTCCTAGTTAGGTTTAGCTTCAGGTTGAAATTATTTCAGGATAGTGGTAAACCTTTGGTTGAAATATTTAACCTTCTCTTTTGGACTCATAGTGGCAACGGAAATTTCAGCCATTAAAGCTCTTGTGGTGGTTTCTTCCGCAAATTTGTCTAAGAAATCCTCTTGAAACTTCGTCCAACTAGTTATGGATCCAACTGGAAGGTTAAAATTCCAAGCCGAGGATAAATTCTCAAAGATATAGTGAAAAATCATACACACTACATCTTCATGTTGCACGTTCATCAATATTATAGCTAATATGAACTTCTTGATATGGTCCTTAGGCAATCCAGATGTTTCGGGGTCAAATTTCGGGAGTAATTTTTCTAGATGTCGGGGTAGGTTATGCACCCATCCAGGGGTTTCTAGAGAATCTATGGCCAACCATAGTTGATTATATTGAGGTTTATTTCCCCTTTATTCATTGTTATCGTTAGTATCCTCCATGTCTTCCAATTCAGAAGCTGAGCGATCTGAGTTTGACCCTTCCTCATCACATTCAAAATCGCAAGTTTCAGAGTAGTTACCAGCTGATGTTTCAGGTATCAGATTAAGGGGTTATTTGATATAGCATCCCCAAAACTAAATTATTTTTAAGCCTGAAAATACTTAGAAATTTATTTCTATTTTTGGTAATTTCAAAATTGGAAAGTTATTTCCATTTATGGCAATTTCGAATTTCGAGTTTAGATTAATTGTAAATTATGATTATGATTGTTGGGAAAAGATTTGATTTTTCCCAACCAACTCATTGACTATGACACTTGTAAGAAACAAATATTTTATTTTTATTGTTGATAGACAAATGGAACAACTAGGTTGAAATCAATTGACCATGACTCCATGAGTGGGGAACATGTTGGAACTACCTCAGGGATGAATGTTACAAGTGGAAAATTGGGAATTTGGCCACTGGGAACCCTTGAAAATCATGAATTTGGAAAGCTGCAAAAATTTCGAAGGGGAAAATACCTAGGCACAAATGATTTTGGATATACGACATATGGGAGGAGGTAGGACGCTACCTAGTATGCTGAGGGCAAATAATTATGTTTTCTAAAAACTGAAGGACTATTTCTAAGGAGGAGTTCTGGAGTTCTCCCTCATGGGTTCATGGTCAGTCTAGGGGGTGAATGTGGCAAGTAAGATTGGTTGTTCCATTCTAAGGTTAGGAGGAACTTGGTTGTTCCATTTGTTGTTCGACAACTTGTTCATATATGTCCATCTACTCCTTCTCTAATCGAATGTTATTTGATTTATAAGCTGATATAATACATCTATTTAATTATGGATGAACTGTTCTATTGATTAAATTTTTGCTGCAATGAAATAAATTGTAGTATAACTCTTACAATTTTATTGCATTCCTTGAGTAATAAATTATGTGTATATTAACTGTAGATGAGACTGTTTTATATAGGCATATGGAAGATGTATCTAAGCTAGATGGGATTTGTATGGTTCTAACCCTAGCATCTCAAGCATGTGATTAATTGCATATAAGTAACCAACTTAAATATTATTGTAGATTGAAGAATGCCAAAGAAAATTTTGGAAGTAAACTCGAAAGTTAGATT
>SNQJ01S0002201.1:302234-317102 GCA_010110895.2 Picea sitchensis
CATAGGTTGTACTTATTATGATCAGGCTAGGCAAATGGAATTTAAAACTTTGAATGATTTCATACAATAGGAAGTAACTATATATATATATATATATGGTTGTCTAGACCACATGTCAGACTCATTTAAATGCCTATTGTATGCATACCACCAAATGCCAATGATATAAAGGAAACAAATAGTTAAGTTAGTCACAAACGAAGTTCCGAAATAAAATAATACAAGAGAAAAAGCCCAATGAATTGAAAGACATAAATTCGGGAACCATATCATTTTATATGCCTTTACATATTTCAGTGATTTCAAAAATTGTACAACTATATGAGTAACTAAAGAAATTGTTTGAATTTATTTATAAAAATCTAGTAGACTCGGAATGGGGTATAGATTAGAATTTCATTACATGAATACGTATTGCTATCCAAATACAAAATTTTGTGTATAATATTTACCGAAACAAATGATTAACTGTTGCGTAACTTAGAACTGAGTTTCCATCTAAATCGGATATACATTTAGGAGAAAATGGTACAATCTTGTTTCATCACGTTAACAAATAAGCAAAGCTTCAAAACGGTAAAAACATGAGACACACTCACAATATGGATTTTTCCCTTATGCCCTTTTCTTTTAAACTAAGTATACAATTTAACCAACTATCATAGAAGCCAGGTACTTCTACCCATGATAACTGTATTCTAGCACAGAACCATTTCACGAAATAGAACCTGGATCAATATTTTTTAGCATTGTAATTAGAACCCGAGTACCTTTTACACAGGACGTTTCCCTGAATCGGGAGACTTCAGACATCACCAGTTCTGTGAGAAGACCAAGAAACATTAATAAGTAATAAGATAGGAGTAAAGAGAATTTCGAATGAAGAACCTAGATTAAATTCCAGGATAAATTCTATACTAAAGAAATGTTATAGACATGATTTTCTAATATCACTTAACTTCTGATTTGGACCTGTTGTTCCATCTGCACAGTTGAAGGAGTCATCCACAAACCGGAAGGGAGAAGTGGGCCAAGGTCGACTTGATGGATACCCTGGCAGCAACCGAGGGTCCCGTCATTATATCACAATAAACAATCCTTAAAACATAAACATCAGAAAGAAATAAAAATAAGCTTTGAAATTTAAATGATCAAGATTATAGAGAACAAAAACGTACTCCATAAATTTATAACAAGTGCAGACCACCAATGAAGCCATGAGATTTCAGCCTTACAACTATAAGAAAATGTAAGCTACAGATCGATGATAAAAGATAACAAGATCTCAACAGGGTTCGGGGTACATAAAACCCCTGTCCGTTTCTTTCTTCAAAGATGAGGCGAGTTTATATATATATTCTAACTACCGTGTATTTCCGAATGAAGTGTAGGGTTAAATCATCTAGGAATTTATTAAGGTTCTGAAAATATTAATATCGCATAGTGAGAATCTTCACCATATGATTAAACTCATATATCCATGATTAGGGTAAATCCTGAATGAATCCAAATCGTATAAGTTGATAAAGAAAACTTTAACTCAACCTACAGGGATGTATTGCGGTTTGTAACTCGAGAGTGCCACACTCTCTACGGTGAGGTCAGAAGATGAAAATAAAAGGACTTAACGTGAACCAATAGTATAAATAAAGGAAATGCGACCCATATCCACAAAGAATACAGTAGAAATTGACTATTAGAGAGGGTGAGTTTTAAACGATGAGGATCGAATCCTGGCCTTGACGCAGAACCCTCGCAAAAGAATTTTGGGTTAGGGCAGAGAAATTAACACATCGTTACTCTACAGGAGTACTCGGTGTTGAATTGTTGAGGTTCACTAAGCCGGATACTGGATGAACAGTGATGGTAGGTTGCGAGTAACTCTTCTCTAAAGTAGCCAGACTACATGGCAAAACAATGACTGAGGGTATATAAGCTTTGACAGAATTCGAATGCATTTGAGACTACTCTCTGATGCAACAACTTAAATCCCTGTGTAAAGGACCTTGCAGAATAACGACTGTTGGAAACAAATGTATTCCTCACGAAAGAATTTTTACCGTAACAAACACCATTACCACACTTATATATCTACTAGAGTATAAGGGAAATAATTCTGCAGGCCAATATTAAGGAGAAAGGATATTCTCATCCAATAACAGAAAAAGGGAAAATCATTACGGAGGTAGTTCAAGATGCGACTATCTCCCGTTTAGGCTATAGTAGTCTAAGTATAGTTTTGTTTGAGAATCTTACCCAATGAAGGATGGTCCAAACTGGCGCATAACACCTTTCTTGGCCTGCATGGAACAGGTAGCCTCCTCATTGCCAGGGTTACACACAAAGAGAAGTTGCAGCAATTTGTGCAGCATTTTCTCTGAACCTCACCAAATCCTTGGCAAGGATTGAAAACAATAACCATAGGAAACCTCGCCAATTGATCAACGACGTTAATGGAAAGTTGTACCTCAGCCATGTGATCAGAGTGAGGTGGTGAAATTCCAATGCATACAGCAGATGAACGATGATCCCAAGGGCATCATCGTTCATCAATGTGCCAATGCATCGTTCGTTAAGGAATGCATCAAAGAGTTTTCGAAGGAAATATTTTCAGTCCAACAACCGCAACACCCAAGGAGGTGGTAAACCAGTTAATCCCGGAACAAAGAAGTTTGGGGACAACCCCCGTGAACCGTTAAAATGATGGTAATGTGGAGAACCCCATTTAAGGAGGAACTATCCACATTTGACTTCAACAGCGAGGACTATGGTTCACAACCTACAGGAAGCCTCTATAGTGGGAGATGTGGGCACAGGATTACACCACATCAATGCAGTCGTGGATGGTCGACAAGCTAATCACCAGTCCACTGTAGTGGAAATTGAAGGTAAAATTAATAATATTCATATTTCTGTTTTAATTGATCCAGGAGCTACATTGAGTTATATCGCTCCTAGAGTAGTGGATTCAAATAAACTTAAGAAAACAAGGCATGCAAAATCTTGGCTAGTACAACTAGCAATACGAACAAAAAGAAAAGTATATGATTTTATTTTTTATTGTGAGTTCAGTTTAGGTGGCCAAAATACAAAGATAAATCTGAACATCCTACCATTAGGATATTATGACATAATTATCGAAATGGACTAGTTAGAAAGGCATAAATAAGTTTTAGATTGTTATGAAAAATCATTGAAGTATAAAGATGAAAAAAAAAGACACTATTAGAACAGTACAAGGTATAAAAAAAACCAGTCTCAATCAGATAGATTTTAGCTATGAAATTTAAGAAGTGCATGAGAAAAGGTTGTCAGATTTATGCCATCCAAGTGACGAATCTATTGGGAAAAAAAAATAAACCTAGCTTAGAGGATTTTGTCATCTTACATGATTTCAAAGATGTGTTCGTTGATGAGATACATGAATTTCCACCCAGGAGAGAGATAGACTTTTCTATCGACCTACTGCGTGGTTCAACTCCTATATATAAGGGACCCTAATGAATGAATTTACCGGAATTAACAGAATTAAAAATTAACTACAGGAGCTATTGGAAAAAGAATATATGAGATCAAGTGTTTCACCATGGGGAGCACCAGTCCTCTTTGTTAAAAAGAAAGACAAAACTCTGAGACTATGCATCAATTACAGACAATTAAACAAAATGATTTTTAAGAACAAGTAACCCTTACCTAAGATCAATGATTTGCTCAATCAAGTAGGTGGGGAAAATATTTTTTCTAAATTAGATTTAAGATCTCGTTACCACCAGGTTAGGATAAAAGATGAGGACATAAGTAAAACAACATTCAGAAAGAGATATGGACATTACGAATTTGTTGTTATACCATTTGGTCTCACTAGCGCACCGACCACATTTATGTTTTTAATGAACATCATTTCGAGTTAGTACTTGGATAATTTTGTTTTGGTATTTATTGACGACATCCTAATATATTCTAAAATAGAAGAAGAGAATGAAGAACACCTAAGGATAGTTCAACAAACTTTAAGAAAACACAAGTTGTATGTTAAATTTGATAAGTGTGACTTTTATCAGAAGAAAATACAGCACCTAGGACATGTAATATCTGAGGAAGGTATTGTAGTTGATCCTAGGAAAATAAGAGTCAGTGGACATACGGTCACTCATGGGAATCAATGGATATTACCGCATATTTATAGAGGGATTTTTCAAGATTGCATACCCTATCACATCATTACAAAAGAAGGGAACGAATTTTAACTGGTCACATAAATGTCAGGACAATTTTAATAAGTTAAAGGAATTCTTAACAACCACACCCATTTTAAAGGTATCATGTCCGTACAAAGACTTCACAATCTGTGTGTATGCGAGTAGAGAAGGTCTGGGTGGTGTCATGACTTAGGAAGGGCACATTATTTGTTATGAGTGCCGAAAACTAAAGGAGAATGAACGAAACTACGTCACTCATGACTTAGAGTTGGAAGCTGTAATACATGCCTTAAAGATGTGGAGGAACTATATAATGGGCAAAAAATTTCTGATATTGACTGATAACAGCGGTGTGAAATTTTGGTTTAGTCAACCAGACCTTAACGCAAGGCAAGAAAGATGGTTGGCCTTCTTGAGAAAATTCGACTTTGAGGTAAGACACATCAAGGGTAAGAAAAACAAGGTGGTTGATGCTTTAAGTAGAAGAATTCATGGGATGTTTGAAATAAACATTAGCAGGGAAGAAAGCGATCTTGAGCAGAGGATAAAGGTTGCAGGTAGTAATGATGAAAATTACACTAAAACAGTGGCAGATTTATGGAATAATACAAAAAATTTAGACAAAACAGATATGAGTTTGGACATTTATGGTGTACTACGATTTAAAAACATAATATACATACCAGATTCGGTTGAATTAAAACTAACAGTTTTGGATGAAGTACACAAGAAACCATATTTTGGTCATCCGGGATACCAGAAAACCGTAACAACACTAAGGAAATTATTTTATTGGCCTAATATGAAGGGAGAAACAACAAAATACTTATCTAAGTTTCAAGATTGTCAACAGGTGAAAGTTGAACACCAACATCCAGTCGGCCTGTTGCAACCCTTACCTGTGCCAGAATGGAAATGGGAGACTATATCACTAGACTTTATTACAGGTTTGCCTAGAACTCAAAAACATAATGATTCAATTATGGTGGTAATCGATAAGCTTAGTAAGTCTATATCGATATCGATATATGGTAATCAATAATCGATATGCTATATCGATTCCTAACAGAGTTATCGCCCCGGTAAAAGTGCAATGGAAGCACTTTAGTCCTGGGGAGGCCACTTGGGAGTTGGAGGGAGATTTGCAGAAATCTCATTCAACCTTGTTCCGAGAAAGGGATAAACAGTGAGGAAAATCTTGTAGTGAAGGGTGAAAGGATGTAACATCCCCAAAACTAAATTATTTTTAAGTCTGAAAATACTTAGGAATTTATTTCCGTTTTTGGTAATTTTGAAATTGGAAAATTATTGCTATTTATGACAATTTCAAATTTCGAATTTAGATTAATTGTAAATTATGATTATGAATGTTGGGCAAAGATTTGATTTGTCCCAACCAACTCATTGACTATGACACTTGTAAAAAACAAATATTTTATATTTATTGTTGATAGACAAATGGAACAGCTAGGTTGAAATCAGTTGACCATGACTCCATGAGTGGGGAGCATGTTGGAACTACCTTAGGGTTGAAGGTTACAAGTGGAAAATTGGGAATTTGGCCATTGGCAACCCTTGAAAATTGGGGATTTGGAAATCTGTGAAAATTCCCAAGGAGAAAAGACCTAGGCACAAAAGCTTTTGGATATATAGCATATGGGAGGAGGTAGGACGCTGCCTAGTATGGTGGGGGGAAATAGTTATCTCTTGATGTTATGAACATTGTTTTCTGAGTGTGAGGCAAGGAGATTTTTTATGAAAACTAAAGGAATATTGCTATTTCTGGAGTTCGCCCTCATGGGTTCATGGTCAGGATAGGGTGTGGACGAAGCAAATAAGATTGGGTGTTCCATTTTAAGGTTGGGAGAAACTTGGTTGTTCCATTTGTTGGTCGACAACTTGCTTAGATATGTATATCTACTCCTCCTCTGATCAAATGTTCTTTGATTTATTAGCTAATAGAATACATTTATTTAATTCTGGATGAACTATTCTATTGATTAAATTTCTGTTGGAATGAAATAAATTGTAGTATAACTCTTACAGTTTTATTGTATTCCTTGAATAAGAAATTCTGCATATATTAATTGTAGATGAGACTGTTTTATATAGGCATTTGGAAGATGTATCTAAGCTAGATGGGATCTCTATGGTGTTAACCCTAGTATTTCAGGCATGTGATTAATTGCATATAAGTAACTAACATAAATATTATTGTCTATTGAAGAATGCCACAATGCCACAGAAAATCCTGGAAGTAAACTCGAAAGTATATATATATAGGTTAAATACATAGGCTGTACTTATAATAATTAGGCTGGGAAATGGCATTTAAAACTTGGAATGATTTCATACAATAGGAAGTAACTATGCATATATATATATATATATATATGTCCACACCAAATGTGAGACTCATTTAAATGTCTATTGTATGCATACCACTAGATGCCAATGATATAAAGGAAACAAGTAGTTCAGTTAGTCACAAACGAAGTTCTGAAATAAAATAATACAAGAGCAAAAGCTTAATGAATTTAAAAACATAAATTCTGGAATCATATCATTTTATATGCATTTACATATTTCGGTGATTTCAAAAATTGTACAGTTATATGAGTAATTAAATAAATTGTATGAGTTTCTTTATAAAAATCTATTAGACCTGGAATGTAGAATAGAATAGAATTTCGTTACATGAATATGTATTGATATCCAAATACAGAATTTTGTGTATAATATTTATCGAAGAAAATTATTAACTGTTGCGTAACTTAGAACTGAGTTTCCATCTAAATCGGATATACATTTAGGAAAAAATGGTACAGTCCTGTTTCATCACATTAACACAGAAGCAAAGGTTCGGAACGGTAAAAACATGAGACACGCTCACAATATGGGGTTTTCCTTATGTCCTTTTCTTTTAAACTAAGTATACAATTTAACCAACTGTCATATAAGCCTGGTACTTCTGCCCATGATAACTGTATTCTAGCACATAATCATTTCACGCAATAGAACCTAGATTAATATTTTTGAGCGTTGTAATTAGAAACCGAGTACCTTTTGCATAGGACGCTTCCCTGAATCGGGAGACTTCGGACATCACCTGTCCTATAAGAAGACCAAGAAACATTAATAAGTAATAAGATAGGAGTAAAGAGAATTTTGAGTGACGAACCTAGATTAAATTCCAGGATAAATTCTATACTAAAGAAATGTTATAGACATGATTTTCTAATATCACTTAACTTGCGATTTGGACCTGCTGTTCCATCTGCGCGGTTGAAAGAGTCATCCAAAAACCGGAAGAGAGAAGTGAGCCAAGGTCGACCTGATGGGTACCCTTGCTCGCAACAACCAAGGGTCTCATCATTAGATCACAATAAACAATCCTTAATCCATAAACATCAGAAAGAAATAAAAAGAAGCTTTGAAAGTAAAATGATCAAGAGCATACAGAACAAAAACATACTCCATAAATTTATAACAAGTGAATACCACCAATGAAGCCACGAGATTTCACCCTTACAACTATAAGAAAATGTAAGGTACAGATCGACGATAAAAGATAATGAGATCTCAACAGGGTTTGGGGTACATAAAAACCATGTCCGTTTCTTTCTTCAAAGATGAGGCGAGTTTATATATATATTCTAACTACCATATTTCCAAATGAAGTGTAGGGTTAAATCTTCTAGGAATTTATTAAGGTTCTGAAAATATTAATATTGCACAATGAGAATCTTCATAATATGATTAAACGCGTATAGCCATGATTAGGGTAAACCCAGAATGAATCCAAATCCTGTACATTGATAAAGAAAAATTTACCTCAACCTACAGGGATGTATTGTGGTTTTTAATGCGAGAATGCCAGACTCTCTACGGTGAGGTCAGAAGATGAAAACACAAGGACTTAATGCACACCAATAGTATAAATAAAGGAAATACGACCTATATCCACAAAGAATATAGTAGAAAATGACCATTAAAGAGTGTTAGTTTTAAACCATGAGGATCGAATCATGGCCTTGACGTAGAACCCTCGCAAAAGAATTTTGGGTTAGGGCAGAGAAATTAACACATCGTTACTCTACATGAGTACTCGGTGTTGAATCGTTGAGGGTC
This sequence comes from Picea sitchensis, assembly GCA_010110895.2. Taxonomy (NCBI): domain Eukaryota; kingdom Viridiplantae; phylum Streptophyta; class Pinopsida; order Pinales; family Pinaceae; genus Picea; species Picea sitchensis. The sequence continues at coordinate 310,565 of SNQJ01S0002201.1, forward strand.
ACTAAACCGAATTTACCACTGGATGAACAGTGATGGTAGGTCGCGAGTAACTCTTATCTAAAGTAGGCAGACTACATTGCAAAATAAATACAAAGGGTATATACACTTTAACAAAATTTGAATGCATTTGAAACTACTCTATGATGCAACAACTTAAACCCCTCTGTAAAGGACCTTGCAAAATACTGATTGTTGGAAACAAATGTCTTCCTCACGAAAGAATTTTTACCGTAACAAGCACCATTACAACACTTATATATCTACCAGAGTACAAGGGAAATAGTTCTGCGGGCCAAGATTAATGAGAAAGGAGATTCTCATCCAATAACAGAAAAAGGGAAACCCATTACGGAGGCAGTTCAAGATGCGACTATCTCCCGTATAGGCTACAGTAGTCTAAGTATAGTTTTGTTTGAGAATCATACCCGATGAAGGAGGGTCCAAACCGGTGTGTAACACCTTTCGTGGCCTGCATGCAACAGGTAGCCTCCTCGTCACCAGGGTTACGCACATAGAGAAGTTGCAGAGACTTGCAATATGTTTTCTCTGAACCTCACCAAATCTTTGGCAAGGTTTGAAAACAATAGTCATAGGAAACCTCACCGATTGATCAACGACGTTAATGGGAAGTTGTACCTCGACCATGTGATCAGAGTGAGGTGGTGAAATGTCAATGGATACATCGGATGAACGATGATCAAAAGGGCGTCCGTTACAGAGTGCCATAAATAACTCAAGCAGGGTGTAATTAAAATATGACGGTCGTAGTTCTGCCTACCTCACATCAAATGCATGAAAAGTACAATGTCTGTTAGGCTCATATTTAGTCCTTTGTTTTCAGTTTAGTTAGGGTATCCTTGCTTCTGTCGGATCGTTAACTAATCGATGGAAGATTTAGTTCCATGGGGAAGGTTAAACGACAAGAAACGAGTATCCGCACCAACTGTTAATTACAGCGTTACAAAGCTTTAACTCTTACATTTTGGTGGCGCGATACTATTATTTCGGTCAATTTAAAACCTTCGTGACTTGTGACCTATAGTTTCAGTCAATACCTTCGACCTAGTGACATCGTATATGTATCTATATGTTACCATAGTATGATTATGTTTTGTGCGTTCAAAACTGAAAATGTTATGGTGATCACATTATGTATTTTCTTGAGAAAACTAACTACCTTCCACCTTCATTAAGAATGGGATTTGGATAGAGTATTTCTTTTACAACTGATCCAGGAAAGGATTTGTGTAAATGATAGAAAATAAAAGAAGTAATAGGATCACTCTATTTATTATAGTAAGAAAGAAACGTTGAAAGGTATTCAAAGCATATGAATAATTCTAATGAGCCTACTTTAAATTTTCTTTTAAAAGTGATAAATTCGGGGTACATTACATTCGATTTAAGTAAGGTAAAAATATATCAGGTCTACTACCGTGTGAACAAAAACTTGGTTAGGGGTGTCAACAACTAGTTTTCTTACTTGGTTTCTCCAAGGAAGTAAAGGAGCTAAAGGTAACGCTCCAATTTGTGGGGCGTAAGTTCTTGTGATTAATTTGAACTTATTCAACTCCTAGTGGGGAAGAGAATAATTTATTTTAGGGAATAGGTGTTTGTATTCCTCTTGTTGAGGTGAGTTACTTGTCTCGGGAGTACTCTTTGTATGTGGGTTGTCTTGAGAATGACTAACCATGCATGTGGGTTGTTTTGAAATTATAGGCTATGCGTAATATATTATCAAAAATATTATTAGCCATTCAGTCATTAGGCCCTCCTTCTAGCGCCAATTTTGTTGAGGGGTTCGAGCTCCCTTTAACTCAACCAAAGGAACCAAACCTGCCTAAGAGGCCCAATTAGACTTGTAAGAGTTTGATGAGTGGTAAGGTTATCCAGATCCGTTATCTGGCTTGATTTATCGATGGGATTTAATTTTGATGGACATATATGCATTTTTTATTAAGCCTTCTGAGCAGGCTAGGAAGCTCTCTTTTTTGGTTCTTTTCTCTAACGTTAAAACAAAAGGAATACAAAACTCTAGACTAGATGATAGAGAGAAGATAAATCTGTTTTGGGGGAAGGTTGGGATTAGGATAACCTTTTCCCTACCATGCAAATGGAGAATATCTAAACAACTTCAAACTAGAATTATACCATTTTAACTATTGGAAATTCAACATCGTCTGAGATAACAATTAAATAAAAGAAACATACATGTGATAAGAAGTTAGTGCAAGAAAAGTAATTTCCAATACTCTATTATCAATCACAGGTTAACACAATCAATTTCTAGTCACCAATTAGAATAAAAGAACTGTTACAACATCATAAGATAACTTTAAATACAGGTACAACAACTCTTACTCAACAAAGAAACAAATATCGAATCCAAAAACATAGATAATCCTCCTTGGTCTAAACATATTCACACATTAGATGATAGAAATGTCTTTGGTTCTAAACAAAACTTCTTAATTAAAATAAACTTGGACATAAATAGTTCTATTACAAAATTTCAGAAAAGTCTCTCTCCAAAACCATCAACCTAAAACACAAGGCCAATCTCCCTATTTTTAAAGAATCACTAAGCTAAAAATAACTAATAAAAGTCATATTAAGTGAAAAAAAAATGGCACGTGGCATATTTTATCTCTTTGTTCTCCTAAGAGCATTTGATCCTTTCACTACAGTGAATTATTTATATCATATTTCAACCACTTGAAGAAGAGGTCTTCTCATGTGTTTGCATATGGGAACCTTTGATGATTCATGAGGGTGGAGAGGACTTCCTTTATATCTACTGTCTGTTCGTTCTACTTGATCAATTTGACACTTAAGCGTTGTAAGAGTGCCATAGCTTTGATCGGGGGTTCCATGAACTTCCTCGCTAGAACCAGGATCATTATTGAAGTTTGTAAAATATCCATTTCACATGCTAGGTATTTCTCTTCATGTTGTTTAACAAAATCTTCTAAGTGAGTGAAATCCTCCGGTGGAACAAACTCTGGAAAATTAATGCCCCTTATTTCCAGGTTGATTTTCTCCTAGCTTTTCTTGCATTCTTCCTTCTATCTCTCTATAATTTCTTAAGGCCATGAAAGAAATGATACACGTAAACAAAAAACCACTTTGGAAGATGGGATATAGCCCTGCCATATTCAGAGAAGGATCTCTCTGTAAGATTTAGATTTATTTATATTTAAATAGTAGGTTGGTTATGATAGTTCAGGGTTTGTTTGTTTGATTTGAATTGTTTGGTTGGAATAATGAATATGGGCCATTGGGAAAATGGAGTCACAATTTTGAATTGATCAAATTCAAGGTTTAACAGGATAATATTACAAGGAAGGGTAGGCAAATTCAATGTATCCTCAAAGATTTAAGGTATGGAGGAGATGAAAAGGTCTAGAAATCCAATAAAAAACAGAGCAATTAAGAATTCTTATTTTAATCTTTAGTGGAAAACACAAAAAATATTATTAAGACAGAGAGAGAGTGTACATTTAAAAAAATAATGTCCTTTATCTTATTAGAATAACTCAGAATTTAGGAAACAATAGTGATAACATAAGAAAACAAAATAACACAGAAAAATGCACTTCACCAATAAAGTTAACACAAGCTTCCTGTAATAATTGCACTGTATTACTGGAAAATCTGATCAATGGTGTATTTGTGGGCCACTTTACAATACTAGTTCTATTCTTCAAAACAAGTCCCAAAAACTTATAAGTCTTACTATAGCGATGAGTTCATCGTTGACTGCCTATTAGTTTAGGTTTGACTTTCAATTTTTTTAGAAATTACAATGTTTAGCTTAGGAAACTTATATTAATATATTTTAAAATAAAAATATATATATATTTGTCACAGTTTTATTGGTTCATAAGTTTAAAGTCTTATTGTTGCCTTCACGTCTTTCGATGCATTAAATAATATTTAAAACAGTGCTTCCAACTGCCACCCTTCACTTCACTCAGGTACGCACTCAGGGACGCAGTGTCCTTTTGCATGCGATTTGAATTATTTAAAAATACAGTGTGTAAACTTTATTCTTAAAAACCTTGTAGTAACAAATATTTTATCCAAAACTTTGAATATGTGAAGCTTCTCGGCAAAAGCTTTGCACGGTCAATAGTGTTGGGCATCSTACTATCCAAGACACTGCTGGCAGGAYAGTACTCAAATAATTAATGTCAACGGATAAAAGACTGGGTAGTCTTGTCAAGTAAAAGACASGAGTGGGTGAGAAAAGGAGCGGGCCAATTTAGTGCACATTACAAATCAATTAAAAATCAAAATCAAGAATAGTAAGCATAAGGGTTGGAATATGGGTTGGAATATTTGTGTATGTAACTAGTAGGTCAGCATAGAACTTTGTTAGGACTGTTAAAGGGCGAGAATTATATATATTTTAAATATTATCGCTCGTTTTATCTTTGTTTTATTATATAATTATATATTAATTATTAATATAATTATAATTTATTGTTATTGGATATATATATTAGATTTTAGTGATATCGAGGACTTTTTTTATACATACATTTTTAAGAGTGGTATGTATAGTTCTATTTATTCTTGTTATATTAAATTTCATTATTCAACATACATTTTCCAACTAATTCGGCAGGGACTGCGTTGCCATGCAACCCTTGTTATAATATAGGGACCAGATTTTATGGAACATAACTCCTTCATTCTAGTATTATCGAGCCAAACAACTGTGATATAACCTAAATAGAACTAAACCGGGAGATGCCAAACCGTGCTTCATTCAAATTGTGTTGGAGTCCAGCTAACGTCGCTGTCAACATTCAAATCTGGGCGGTTACATTAATATTTCGAAAGCCCCAAGGCTTTGGAAAGGGCATTCTGAGATCAATAATCTTAGCATTTATTCCAGTATCATGACACGACATAAGCAATAAAAGATTTGAGGGTTTGGTGGCGAGTCCACCTTGCCCATTAAGGAATAAAATTCGGCAACCAAGTAAATAACGTATCTAGTGATGACTGTAATAAAATAGTAATAAAAGAACTGTCTGTCCGCTGTTACCGACCACCACGAATTAACCAGTTAAACTAAGAATCACGTCGTCACCTCATTTAAAGAAATGCAGCGTTTGAGAGGGGCGACCTAGAGATAGCGAGTTGTCTACCTGTGACAACGAGGAACAGCTATAGGTGAGCGTTACGGCATCATGAGGTAACGTTAAAGAAGCGAGGGTGTTAATGGTCACTCAGCCGCTAACTGTTATACCCAAGAAAAGGTTGCAGTCCTCCCAGGTGAGGCGCGCAGAAATCAAGCCACGCAGGAAATTTTGTTTTTTCAGAATGCGTGTAAAAGACTCACTAAACACAACAGTCACGCCAATCCATCGGCGACCTAGCAATCAATCAAGAATCAACCGACAGAGTGCCAGGAAGGAACTAGGGTAAGGGGCGCGCGACTCAGGACAGTCGTCGATGCATATTCACTACTGGTTACCGCCAGGCATCTAGCCATAACCGTTGCCGAATAACTAAGGAAAGGCTGGGTAAACCTCCCCAACCATGGAGGGACAGGTCGAACTATTAAACGGAAAATGAAAATGCAGAAACCAACGGAAGGCGCAGCGATGATTTAATCATTTGGGTAGAATTTACAGGCATAGGAGAGTAACTGCCCAGAAAAAGTAACACAGAGAGGAAGTGTTGCAAGGTTTTCAATCATTACAGCGTAGCCATTCCCCGATCTATCAACAGAGCTGAAATGGTCGCGGCATAGGGTATTATGGCATTAAACAAATTACAACTGTAAGGGATTTCGCTTGAAACCCTGGAGGTAATACTCGGTAATTTCTGCGGTAAAAGTAAATTTAAGAGGGTTAACTCATTCAAGCTGGGTGTTACACTCTGTCTACAGATCAACTGCACTCTAACTCAAGGGCATTCAGACCATAGTAAGAAATCTCTGTTAGCGCCGAACTAATCATCAATACTGTATACAGAAACATGGGTATGCCAAGGTTTTATCGATAAGCCCCTTTGTAGCTGATCCTTTGTATTCTTACACAAAACCTATGAATTATAAACTTGTACATAAATGCATCAAATAATACCGTTCACTTGAGAGATTAGATACAACCGACAGTTACGGAAACTTTTATTTATAATCGCTGAATAAATGATTAAAACAGCCGATCAATCCATTGCATCCGCTATTTAGATCCCAACATAGTCATAAAGAACTCTTTTATACCAAAATAGAAACCATACTGTTGCCTTGTCGCTGCCTCAAAGGACTCCCGCGCTTCGTGCCGCTCCTGCTCCACGCCACACTCCCGCTCACCGACCGTAGAGACTACACCGGTACCTCCCAGCCAAACGCTAGGGGTACTCTGCTTTCCCCTTAGCCCCTCGAGCCGCAAAGGGGCCACACACAGTCCAGACAGTAACCTAGCTTCCCCAGCTCGTCTCCAAGGCTGAGCTACCACTATAGTACAGCTGAGAAAATCCCCAACTCCCCACAAGAAATCCGTCCAGTCTCCATTTCGAC
>SNQJ01S0002201.1:322573-338684 GCA_010110895.2 Picea sitchensis
GAAAAATCTCTGTGTAATGTTTGTATTTGCCATTGTATCTTTTCTGTTCTTTTCTGAATATCAGTTTGCAGTAGATATTGTACAAGGTTAGAATTTCACTTTCCACACTTCACAATATGTAAATTAGTGTGATCAAATGGAAGACAATATTAGACTCCCTTGAGCACGAGATCTTCTTATTTGTTGCAGATCTGGAGCCGAACCTTCCCTTCTCCTATTGAAAATGGTTGGAACTCATCCCCTTTGATAATTTAATAGATTTCTAATTTTCACTTAGAATATTATGGTATCCCAACAATGTTTGTAACTATTCACCTCCTCTTAAGTTTCCTCTATATATTTCCATTAACTTTTAGTTATTTGTCATTTAAAATTTGTGAAGCATGCATCAATTCTTTAGTAATAGTGGCATATTTATTTCTCATACTAACCTAAATAAATAAATAATAGAAAATTGAGATTAAAGAAAATATTTGATGTCAATTACATGATCCCAAGGATACTCCCGCATACACATGTGGTAAAAAAACATGAGAATTTAACTCATGTGGATGGATTCTTGAACCCTTCGAGTAATGTAGGCCAATAAAGGCAATCCAATTCCTCCTCTGCAATCCACTATGCATCCTCCAAATATCTATTCTTCCATTTGATTAAATATTCAACTTGATCTTGACCTCAATTCTTCTAGCTAACTCTTTCTTTAGAGAGTTTGACATAACTCTCCTTCCCATTTTTTCTTNGGAGTTGAACTCAAAACCTCATGGAACTTCATTTTCACGGCACTTGCCAATTGAGCTGCCCCCGATGGGGCTATATAAGTCAGAACTTGATCAACACTATTAGAGTGGAAAACTATGAAAGTAGCTTACTTGAGAAATCACAACATGCAAATTATATAGAACTAAATATGACATATAAGTAATAATGTAAATAACAAGAAATGTAAGGAAATGGATATAATCTAACTCTTTATTGAACAATATTTGATTACAATATGGAGGTCTTAGCCTCTCTCCACACTTCACAATATTTAGAGTAGTGTGTTGAGAATGGAAGACAATCCAAGACTCCCTTGAGAATGAGCTCTTATTCTTTGTCGTAGATATGGAGTTGAACCTTGTCGTCTCCTAAAGCAAATTGTTGGAACTCCTGTACTTTGATAAATAAATATATTTATAATTTTCTCTTAGACTATTCAGTTCACATGGTATCCCAATAGTGTTTGTAACTCTTTACCTCCTCTTAATTTGTCTTTACATATTCCCACCATAGCTTGTGATCCATATCCTATTGATTGTCCCAATTTAACTTTTAGTTATTTTTCTTTTAAGATTTATGTAGCATGCATCAAATTTTCAGTAATAGTGTTACATACCTAACCTCCATAACCCCAGACATAGGTAGAATAATATATTTTCCATGTAATAAATGCCAATATTAATAAGTCCTAGTAATAAGGAAGAATACGTCAAATGAAAAAACACCTAATAGAAGATTCTGCTTCTAGAAGATCTTCCTTTATAATGTTCTTTTGGTAGATAGATTCCATATAAATAGGAGTCCAGGGAATCATCATTTTTTGTCTTGACAATTAATGTAATAAAGTGTTGCTATGTTGGAGGTTTCCCCCTCAAAGAGGCAAGTGAACATTGTTTCCTATCAATAAAGGTATTATTATGGTGTGTTGGTTTCATATATTGTGTTGTTCAGTTGTTATTCTCTGCAATATTTTTGTTTTCGGCTATTATAATAGATCTGGTAGCTTACAAGTGGTATCATAGCACTTTCCTTGGTATACAATTGTGGGTTAATTTTTTTCAGGGTAGAGACGTATTCTGGTGTCTTAAATATACATAGATTTGTTTTTCATTGCATAAATCCATGGTCGAGGAATCATACATGCATGAACTGCAAGTGGTACTTAAGCGCACATTGTTCGCCTCCCTTGTAACCCCTGTTGGTACACATTTGAGTGGTAGCGCATAAAAAAACACCTACATATAGATCAACATAGATATCTTGATTCCCTCCATAGATAAACCAATTGGACACCTGACTATTATAGTTCCATTGAGAACAACACTCAAGAAGATACTCTCTAGTGCCTGGGTAGTCGGGTAGTATGATTAAGGGTACGATCTAGCCTCCTTAGTATGAGATATTGGGACGAGTACTACTATTGGACCCCGCATGTATATAAAATAGCTATAGCATAGGGAAAAACCTTGTATGTAGAAACCATGAATACCATAACCCTTGGGACAGAAACAAAAAAAAGAGGCAAGATCTATTCCCATGCAATTGTGCCTCCTGCATTTTGGTTGCAAAATTTCTACACATTTCTTCCTATTAAGCATTTTTCCATTTTGAAATTGCATTATTATTCATATCGAAGGGAGATTAGAGTCTAGATCCTTTTGGCACCGTTATTTGAGACATGTCCCATTGGATTCCTCTCTTCTCCTTGATCACAGTCATACCTATCATTTTTCAGCAATTTGTTTTTTGTGGACTCGACCTCTTCTCGACACCCCTATTTGGAATCTATCCCATTGAATTCCTCTCTGTGCACTAATCAGATTGGTACCAATCACCAATAACCCCTTTATGTGCAGTCCCACTTTCCCCTCTGTCCCATCCCCATGGCCCACACTCACAGCTAAGATTGGGAACAACATCTCACCTCCTTAGACAAAGCTCATGACTAAACATGGATTGATATTTCTTCCACTACTTGTAGTATTGGTAACCTCAAATATCGACTTGCTCCATTCGAATCACTTCCCACATCCATCGCTCAATTAACCGCGACTTTCTAGCAATGAAAGGACACTGTAAACACTTTGACCTCCTTGTTTAAGCCCACCCAAGATCCTTTCTCTTCTTCCACACCTTATAACCCTCAAGGTTCTGGATCCTCCCATTCCACCTATTTTCCTCCCCACCACTTTCAGCGGGACCTGCGTCCCCCTCATGTGGAGGTGAAAATATATGATGGATCAGATCCCATAGGCCGGGTCACTCAAATGAAACACTATTTCTCTTTTTAAAACATTACTGATGAGTTGGCCAAACTAAGGTATGGTGTTCTCCATCTATATTTGGAACATTAACAATCGTGGCAATGGAGAAAAAATGATCGCTAAGGGTATGTGGCTTGGACACAATTTTTTATAGAAATTTATGAACACTTTGACACTGACACCCACCATTTAGGCTGTTTGAAAAAGTTGAAACAATCTGGCACATTGGAAGACTTTATAACTTCTTTTGAGCGATTGGCTTTCCGCACAGAGGGAATGTCTGATGTTTTTTTTTCTTGAGAATTTTTTATCAGTGGATTCAAGGATTAGATATGTTCCCATGTCCTCACGGCTCATCCTTAGAGGTGGGTGGAAGCTACTAAAATAGATAAGGAATCACAACAGGATGTCTCTTCTCAAACTAGAAAACCCTCCTTTATTCCTTTCCCTAAACCAGTCACTCCCACTCCTCCTTCCACTCCACTAAAGATCTATAAATTGACCAGAGAAAAAATGGTTGAATGTTAACTCAAGGTCCTTTGTTATAAGTGTGATGACACATAATTTACTCGGCACAAGTGTAAGGAACACAATATTTTTATGGTCATATCTAAGGATGCTTCTAAAGAAGATGTCTAGGCTCCCCCTGTGGTTGAGTCATCTAAATCCACTGGCATGACTCCACCTTCCGACCCTCTAGAGGTTGAATTGATCATTTACCTAAATTCTCTCAATGGATTCTCTTCTCCCCAACCCTCAAGATAATTAGTTACATTAAGAATTAGAAGGTCATCATCCTTGTTGAAAGTGGAAGCACCCATAATTTTATTCATTACCGCACTTCCAAAGAAACTAATTGCTATATTTGAGCAGTCAACAACTTTCAAATCATGATTTCCAATGGCAGGTGCATGAAATGTGGGGGCATTGTGAAAATGTGCATCTCCAAATTGGTCAGTACCACATGAAATATCATACATTTGTTATCTCCATGGGTGGTTGTGACATTGTTTTGGGTGTTGAATGGCTAAGGATTCTGAGTCCCATTCTCATGGATTTTAAATAATTAAGCATGCAATTCAACTAGGAGGGCCAAAATTATAAGTTCCAAGGAATCATAGTAGGTTCCCATGAGATCATCAGTTCCCATCGCATGGAAATTATTCTAAAAAAAGGTCATTCTGACATTATTACATAATTCCATTCCATTTTGGCTATTGAAACACCCTCTGTGCTGCCTCACCTTCATTCCATCCTCTCCAAGCATCAAGTTATTTTTTCAACTCCCTATGGGACATCCTCCTTCTTGTGGTGTTGAGGATAATTCCATTACCCTCATCCTCAATATCCTTCCTCCCAATGTTCCTTCCTATCATCATCCCTTTCCCAGAAAAATGGAATTGAGAAAATTATTCAACAATTTCTCACCACGAACATTATTCGTCCTAGTACTAGCCCCTATTATTCTCCTATGGTAATGGTACTTAATAAATAAGGCTCTGGGCACATGTTTCCTACCTTTCGCACCCTCAACAAACTCACCATCAATGAAAAATTTCCCATTTATGTCAATTATGATCTCTTGGATGATGTAAATGGTGCCTAGTTCTTTATTAAAATTGATCTTTGTTTTGGGTACCACCAGATACATATGAAAGAGGAAGACATTCCTAACACTAAATTTAAATATCACGAGGGCCACTATGAGTCCTTGGTCATTCCTTTTTTATTTGTAATTCTCCCCCCACTTTCGAATGCCTCATGAATCCTGTCTTATGTCCTTTTCTACATCATTTTTTCTCATTTTTCTTTGATGATATTCTCATATATAGTAAAACCTGGACAACCCATCTTTCTCATGTGGATCAAATTCTTCATATACTCTCTCAACACTAACTTTTCCTCAAACAATCTAAATGTTCTTTTGGAGCCTCGAAAGTCAAGTACTTGGGTCATATTTTTGGCAAGGCAGGTGTCAAGGTGGATCCTAAGAATATTGAAGCTATGCAGGATTGGCCTCACCACAAGACTCCAAAAGCTAGCATGGTTATCTTGGTTTAACAGGCTATAATCACAAGTTTTTTAAGAATTATGGAAATATTGCAACACCTCTCACTTCTCTCCTTAAAAAGAATTCTTTCACTTGGTCTCTTGTAGTTGATCATGCCTTTCAATCCTCGAATGAGGATATGTGCACCAATCCTTTCCTGGCCCTTCTTGATTTCAAAAATACCTTTGTCCTGGAATGTGATGCTTCCAAGAGAGGAATTGGAGCAGTCCTTATGAAAGATGGTTGGCCTTTGGCCTTTACCAACAAACAACTGTTAGAGCCACATTTGGGCCAATCAATATATGAAAAGTAAATGTTGGATATTCTACATGCAGTGAATATCTGAAACCCTTATATATTCGGGTAACACTTCCAAACTATGATAGATCATCAAAGCCTCAAGTATTTTCTGGAGCAACACCCATCATCCCCGGAGCAACAAAAATGGGTGACTAAGCTATTTGGATATGATTATGAGATCATTTACAAGAAAGGAAAAAAACATGTGGTTGTTGATGATGTTTCAAGAAAATATGAAGATGAAGGGTTCCTTTTTTCCCACTCCTTCATTGTACTAAATTGTCTCTAAGATGTTCGCTAGTAATGGATGCAAGATCCCAAAATTTCGCATATGAACTAACAATTGCAGTCCAATTTTTCATTTTCCCCAGGGTACTCTTGGAACAATGATTAGATTTGCTACAAATGTCATATGTATTTAAGTAAACAATCACAACTTTAATCCATAGTTCTTCCTGAGCTTCATGCTACACCCACAGTTGGGTACTCGAGGTTTACCAAAACTTATGACAGGGTCAAATGTTCTTTTTTATGGGATGGTATGAAATAGGACGTTCTCAATTTTCTAGAGGAATGTGATGGTTTTCAATGCAACAAGGGAGAAATAGTGAAATCCCATGGAACACTACAACCGCTTCCGATTCCACCTGCTATTTGGAGGGATATCTCTATGGATTTCATTGTTGTCTTACCTAAATCAAGCAATAGGTTAGTCATTATGGTCGTATTTGATCATATTTCCAAGTATGCTCATTTCTATGCTCTTCAACACCCATTTATCACCTCGAGTGTGGCTCAAATTTTCATTGATCATGTCTTCAAGCTTCATGGCATGCCTCATTCTATTGTTTCTGATCGAGATCCCACTTTAACCAACAATTTTTTCCAAGAATTGTTGAGGCTATAGGGAACCCAATTGCATCTCAACATCGGCCATGATCCCCAGACTAATGGTCAAACTAAATTTGAAAAAAAGTGTTTGGAAACACATTTGAGGTGTTTTGCATTTGAAAGACAAAATCAATGGGTTTAATGGATACCATTGTATTAATGGTGGTACAACACTTCTTACCATACAACTACTCCCATGACTCCTTTTGAAGCAGTATATGGACAAAATCCACCTTCAGTTCTCTCATACATGCTTGATGCCTTGAAGGTCTAGGAAGTTGACCAAAGTATTACAGTTTGAGAGGATATTCTCTATACCCTCAAAGAGAATTTGGTCATGGCTCAGAATCACATGAAGCAAGAGTTAGATCAAGATCGCTCTGAATGCCAATTTTTTGAAGGAGGATAGGTGTTTCTTCGACTGCAACCTTATAAGTAGACTTCACTCAAGGTCGACCATTATAAAAAATGGACGCCAAAATTTTATGATCATTAGATAGTTCTCAAGTGCGTGGGACATGTGGACTATCCGTTATATTTCCCCCACCATTATAAGCTCCATCATGTTTTTCATGTCTCCTGCTTAAAGGTGATTGGAACTAAGTGCCAAACTCAAACCAACCTTCCTGATTTGGATGAAGAAGGCTCCATATAGTTGTAGCCAAAATTATTTTTGGACTAGTGTGAGCATCATGTTTTTCAGCGAACCATCAAGGAAGTGTTAGTCCAGTGGAAACATACAAATCCAATAAATTCAATCTAGAATCCAGCTACCATTCTACAATAATTTCCTCATCTCAATCCTTGAGGACAAGTCTATTTTTAAGGGGAGGGAATGGTAGAATAATGTTGGACACCCCTACCACACTGAGAGGGGGGGTGAATCAATGTGGGTCTCTTTTTATAACTCTTTAAAAAATTTAGTTAGTAGTTACTTGAAAAATCTTTATTCATTACTTCCATTTACTACTAGTTGTTTTCACATATCTCAACAACATACATCAACACTAAATAACTATGAAACATCACAATAATGAACACAAATAACAAAAGATATATGTGTAATTTTATTTTTACATTTTGTGAGACTAAAATCTCCATGGTTTGTTAGAACCAACTAAAAATAGCACCAACTCTAAGAGAGCAAAAACTCTCCTTACAAGACCCTGCTTGCAGATATCAACACTAATTGAGAAGAGGAATCCAATCCTCAAGTACAATACCCAACTTGTAGATATAAAATAATCTGTCAACACGTACATGACTTGTCTATACTTTAGAATGCATATGTACATGACCTATCTATACTACAACACGCATATGTATGAGATGTTCCCTCTGTCACAATGCATTCACCTTTAGAAAACTAGGGCATCCATTCTTCCACAACTCCGAAACTTTTCTACCTCAGTCACATCCATATGTAACCTGTCATTGCATCCATCTTGTCACTGCAACCAACTTGTGCCATGCATACATAAACATACATTTACCTCAACCAAGTATAATTATCTCAAAGGTGTAAGCTATAAGAACCATATCATAATTGTACCATACATGAGAGTGATGCTCACTCAAACAACTAGTCAACATATACGATATCCATATCTCAAAAAAACCATACCAAGAATCATATGAATGTCCCTCATGGATACATCATCATGTAACATAGATATCCCTCAACCATATCAGAGCTATAACAAACACGAGAGTTTTTCTCACTCAAAAAACCAACCAACATATACCATATCTAGATCTCATAATGACCATACCAAGAATGCTTCAAGCATTCACCATATCATAAGCATAATTAATCATTAAAACAACCATGCAACCATACCATAATTTTTGTAGATAATGTGAACCTATAAAATGTTGATATGGAACTTGCTTCAGACTTCAAGGACCCGACACCAACATCGTCTCAAGTCTTCATGATTTTTTCACCTGTACGTGACGTCTTCTATTATCATCTTATGTATACACTTGCCTTCCTCCATTGTAGCCCGTGTAGGTACGCGACCTGATCCAATACATCCCGCATACACTTTAGAAACTAGGGTTTTTCTGAAGCTCTAAAACTTTCATCCTCAACCCTCCTTTGTTACTTTAGACTAGCATAGCTTCATATGTTTCAGTGAGTACCTACAATCAATATTTCACAAGAAAATGGATATTCAATATACTCAAATATCATACTCATAAGAGACCCTGCTCTCTTATTTATACTCTCCAAGTATCTTCCTCTAGGGGTTATCTTCTAACCAACTTCCTTCTTTTATGGATAACCCACTTCTAACCACTTTGTCCACTTACAAACAATTTACCCACAAATAGTAAGTTCTTCATTTCTAGTTGCAAGTAATTTCCTTTTAATTATTTTCTTATTGGAACAACTCAACCCATGCTTAACTCCTAGTTTCACCCACTTTGGCTAGTCAACTTCTTCTAGGAGTTTCTAGAAAATTTTGAATTCTTTGACCTTCTAGGGAATTCTAGATTACTCATGACGGTTCTCCAACTTCACAGGACCATATCTCCCTGACCATGGGGATCAATGCGGCATACCACATATCACTATAAATGAAACGAAGAATACTATTCGTTATCACATGAAGTTGTTATGGGTCAAATTCATCGTTAGGTTTTTAACTTTTATCCTTAGTCTAGTTTAATATTTAATTTTGATTTTCTTCTTATGGTTTTCTTAGGTCTTAGCACAAAATAAATGTAAGGTTGAATGTTGGCCCATACTTTTGGATTATACCCTTGGTTCATTTCCTTTGGTTTATACCTTCATTTCATCACATGATTAGAAAACCATCACTATCACCCTCATGCCACCACTAGTCTAAAATGTCACTACCTCAACTATGCGCTTAAACCCCTCCACTCTGTCCCTCTACCCATTAGAAGGTCAAATCAAAATCCTTCTAGTACATTGCCATACCATCAGGAGTTTTTGTATTGCATATTGAGTACACCTTTCTTCTTTACCATTATTTCATTTATGAAGATGGTGTTAGTCGATCTCATTGTTTTCAACATGCATAATTTAAAGGAAATAATTTGAGTTTTACTCATTTAAGGTTATCTAACTATTTTCTCGATATTCAAATTTCCTCCCAGTTCGGCACTGCAGAAACACCTAAGTTCAGAAAGGCACTACGAATTCTTCTACAGACTAGACAACAAATGGGAATTGAAGGTTAGAATAGTTGCAGGCGGTTTCATGCTATCTAAAGTACATCTAAAGTCAAGCCACAGTGTCCAGGTAATTATTGAGTTGTTTGAGCTCTGTTGAAGATCAATTTAATGATGTGCTTAATTTTTGTACCACTTGGTGTTGCGAATTTTGGATCCCTTTATCAACCGGCCCCTTTACTTTCACTATCACAAAATTCTCAACCTATTTGCAATATTTTCATCCTATGATACTGTAATTGAACAAATACTGCCATCGGAGTTGTCATTCCTATCTATTTCTTGTCCCCTATTGTTTATTCTACATAATCTACTATGAATTGTGCTACAGATCTCCTGTTCTAGTGTTGCGAAACTGTGTAGAAAACTTAGATCGTTATCCTCTGATCACATAACCTACATCACCTCTTTTCCTTTATAGTTTCAATTGATATTTCAAATTTAAAATATGTTTACATTGAAAAATTAAAGAGCCTTCTTGATTTAGGTGGTGATGACCTTGCCTGATGGTGAATTGTTAGTTTATAATGATGGAAGTTGCCTCCTTCTTGCAAATCTTTTTTCTGAAGGGTTTTATTCCTTCTTAGCCATCCATTTCCATTCCATAATTTCAACAGTCAAACATACATGAAAACACTAAGACATAAATTGAAGCGAGCTTTGAAAAAGACCATCATTCAAACCCTAAATACCCCTGTCATTGTTTGTCTTCTCTTATGTTTTAGATTATTGTAGTGTTTTTCCTCCTCTTAATAGAAAATGGATACACCTCAGCAAAATAATTCTCACAAGGGTGGGAGTGTAGTCAGAACATAGCCTTGTGATATGAATTTTTTGACATTGAGCCTCTAATCAAAGAGGTAATTCAGAGGGTTGGATGTTTAAATTTCTGTCAAAATATGCAGAGGGGACACCCTGAGGTAGTGAGAGAGGTTTCCTTAAATTTTTATGGAACTAAAACCAAGGTGGGAACCCTTGAGCTGGAAGTATATGAGGCCACCATTGAAACATCCAATGAGATACCCAACACTGGTGAAAGATGGTTTAAATCCATGACTCTTAATGCAACCTTCTATAAAGAGTTCCTCAAACTAGAACATCAGGGAGACAACCTATCTAAGGGAGTGCCTAGGAGCCACTTGGTTGAAGGATTTGAAAAGATGTTGAAGGTGATACTGATATATTTTACCTATGAGGGAAGATTCAATATCACATTAGACTTTTGTTGCACTTCACAGGAAAGGACATAATGAACATCCCTTTATATTTGTTCATGAGTATGGGGAAAACGGTTGATAGGGTCCAAGCCAAGTCCAATTCTGTGGAAATAAGTGTTTTCTACTCATGGTTGATTAGGATGCTTGTGATGGAGGAGTTGAAGAAAAGAAACATAGTTTGGGAGAAATTCATTTCCTTTGAAAATATGCAACTAAATGTAGCCCCTACTCCTCAATATAAGGTGCAGATCCCTCTTCAAGATGGCAGTGCTTCCCACAAAGAAACAAGGAAAAAAAGAAAGGGAAAACAAATTGCCAAAGATAATGAGGTTCCTAAGGAAGTTGGAGAAGAATAAGGGGGAGCTCATCACTCTCCAAAAATGGAAATTTCACCCCTTCTATCTCCATAATTAGAAGCATTTCTCTCAACTGAAACCACACGAATGAAACGAATAAAGTTACTCTTCCCCTCACCTACTGTTGCAACTGAGACTAGAGATAGGAGGCCCTTCACCATGTCATCAACCAAGAAGGAAACTGTTGAACACAAATTCATAGAAAAATCTCATGCTAAGAGGAAGGATAAGGGTAAAGTTGAGAATGTTGAGAATCCTGTTGAAATCATAGACATCACCACTCCCTTTGATAACCCTACCTTCAATAGGTTGATTAGAAAACTCAGAGATGCCAGAAAGGAAATTGTCCACTTGAAGGGGGAAGGATTGGCTGAGAGGAAGAAGATAAAGGATCTGATGGATATGTATATGGAAACCATTGACAAATCCAGGTTCACGGTAAGGATATTTATGCCCCTTCATAGGCAACTTAGAAATTTGTATAGGAAGAACAAAGATTTACAATCTCATATCATAAAGCTCAAGCTAGAGTTATAGGAATTCAAAGATGATATAGCTCAGATAAATCTTTATGTGCTAGCTCAAGATGCAAGAAGGAGAAGTACCAGACTAAGGAAATGAGATGGAGTGGTTGAAAGACCCTCAATTTTGATGATAATCATCATTGCATTTTGAAGTTTTGTGGGAAGTATCATGCTTACACCCTATTTCGAGGCTTCTACAAGATTATATACTTTTGGCTAAGGTTTTTGAGGATTTTTTGCTCAAACTGCACAATACAGACACCTATAGGACATTTCATAGCGCCTGGCACTGTTAAATAATCTACACAGATAAACGTTGCAGTTCACTACAAGATGCACTACAAAAGGATATTCATATACAAAAGTTGCACAGTCGTTGAGAAATCCGTTGTGAAATGACCTAGACATATCAGAAAATGTAGTTCTCTATGGAATATACTGTAGAATAGTCTACACATGTGGGAGCTACAACATCTTCTATGGAATTCACTATGAAATCCTCTACGAACTGGCTGATACAGTCAACACGGGTTCACTGCAAATTCCATTTTTTATGGGTTTTGATGGAATCAATGGTAACTAAGTACCAAAGGGAGCTTATAACAGATGCTTGAAGGTCATTTGAAGTTGGTGGACACATGGAAATGAAGGATATGTTCTCAAGGGACACATCACTCAGGAAAGATTATGGTGTTAGAGTTGTTTCCAACATTTACCTGCTTTTAGCAGTTTTGTTTATTCCACTTGTACATATGTCATATTTTCAATTTTAAGTGGGAGAATCTTAGGTTAGAGGATCCATCTCGCACTATATGTTGTCGCCCATTATTTAGACTATAAATGAAACATTAGGAGTACATTTTTGAGGTTCGAATGGTTGAGCATAGACTTCCTATTGTAATGTTTTGATTAAGACAGAGCCATACTCTGGTTTTATGTATGAGATCTGGGACATTTTTCTTAATAGAAGTCAACCTTTCTTTTCCATCATCTTAATTATTTATTACTCTAATTTTCTCATCATTGAATGATTCAATTGAGATATTATAGATGTGTTACAATGTATGCTTGATTGTGATGTTGTTATAATTTTTATCAGTGTTTTAAAGTTTAGATCAAGAAGTTCTTGTGTCTGAGATGTTTCTTCATTTGTCTGCTAGAAAGGAATGATGCTTATAGTATACTAATTAATCCTTCTCATCAAAGTATTCCATCTACCCACACTTATCTTTTAATCACCGACTGAATTTAACCAAGACCTCACTTGCTTATGCATTCCAACCTAGAAACTTTTGTGTTTGAACATTGATATGTTGAGTTTTGTCCATTTGACACTCTATCATAAATTTACCATTCCAAACCTATTTGATGGGTATTGGTCTTATACTATAGAAATTTGAGAGTGACTCTCAATGATATCATTCTTGGTTCCATTACCGAGGAACAGATTGAAAACATTTCCCTGTGATTGAATGACAAAGAGTTATTGATTCTGAAGGTGCATTAGAAATCAATACATTGAAGATTGAAGCTTGCACTCGACGAATCTACTATTTCGGTTTTGGCTCCCAAAGGCAGACACATGAGGTCTACTCCACATGTACCTCTGGATACACCTGAATTTGACCTAGAAAAGATTATCTAGAAGGGAAAATATTATCAAGAAGGCTTTTCAACTATTGTACCAGGTACTTCTGGTCATTTTCCTAATTCCACTTTTAATACAGCAATACCTAGACCTAGTTCTCATATTTTACCCTTTGTTGAAATTTCTATAAATTTGGATCTTGAAGATTTCCCTGTTGAATACTCTTATTTTACTCCCAAATTGAAAGAAGAAATTTTTGAAGTTTTTTTCTCTCCTGATCTTGTAAGTTGGTTTAGAATCGAGAGCTTAGAATATTTTCCTACCCTAGGTTCTCCTACTCCTCCTTCTATTAAAATTGATGTGACTAAAGAGGAGGAAAACTCAATTCCCTTGGAATATACACCATCTTCTTCCAAGGCTCAACCTCTCCCTGTGAAAACTGAAGTCTCTCCATCCTATCTTCCCCCTTCTCCCAAGCTACACATAATCAAAACTGCAGTTGTACTAGTCAAGACTCCATCTCCTCCTTGTTCTCATATAACTTATAATACAATGGCAAGAGATAACCTTCCTAGAAATAGGATGGATTCCATAGTAGCTGATAGGTATTCCCCTCTTCTGTTTCCTCAACCTATGAATTCTCTCCTAGTTGGAGACTACCTTAAATACATGCCCAAGTTTACAAGGGAAGAAGACATAACTGCAAAAGAATACCTTGCAACCTTTTATATGTATGTTAACAATCTTAATATCGAGAATGAAGATGTGTGGATGATATTTTTTGTGAAAAGTATATATGGTGAGTCTAGGAAATGGTTTAGGGATTTGACTCCTGGATCTATTGCTGGAATTGAAGCTCTAGATGATGCCTTTCTGAGGCATTGGGGGGATAAAAAATATTTCCTATATTACATTACAGAGATTGGGTCAGTTAAGAGGAAAGAAGGGGAATGTGTTTCAAACTTCTCAAAAATATTTAATAAAATGTATAACAAAATCCCCATTGAAATTAAGCCTACAAAAAATTCTGCCAAGATCAACTATGCTAGTGTTTTTGACCCTGATTTTTGCCTCCTGCTGAGAGAAAGAAGATCTACCTCTCTTGCTCATATGCAAGATGCAGCCTTGGATGTAAAATCTAACATATTGGTAGCTGACAAGATTATGGGAAAATATGACAAAGACAGAAGAAAAAGTAGAGTTGAAGATTCAACCTATGATTTCTCTGGTGTCAATCCTCAAGTTGTTGAACTAAAAAAATTGGTAAAATCACTTTCTGCTAAAATGGAAAAGATGAAACTTGAAGGAAAACATAGTTATAGAAACACATAGAATGTTTGTAACAGAGGAAATTTCAAAAGACCAAACAATGCCCCTCAGTTCCTTCAAAGAGATCAAAGAAATAGGGATAGGGATGATAAAAAAGTCCAAGTCCCTCTCCAAAATAACATGGTTTTTGATGAAGTAGGAGAGAATGAAGAAATGGATCCAGAAATTCATTTTCTTGGTGACACCTCTCCATCCTCTCATTTAACTTAGTCTACATATGAAGAGTCTCTTATGGACAACCAATTGAATGAATTGAGTAAAGGAGAAAAAACCAATAAAACTTCAAATAAATACAACCTAAGGTCAAAAAAGAAGGAGGGGAAGCCTAACACATCAGATCAACCCAATAAAACAAAAAATCATCTTAAGGTTGTGGTTTCTAGTAACAAATAAAAAGAGGAACAAAACCCTCAAGCAATGGTTAAGATCGATGTCCCAGAAATTAAGGAGAGTTTGAAATATCCTTCTTCCTTCAGCTTTGAAAATGAAATTCAAAAGATAAAAATACGAGTACCCTTTTTAGAGATGATTAAAAATGAGGAGTTTAAAAAATATATTTCCAAGATGCTACAACCTGAATCTTCCTCTAATTCCACAAACTCAGTGAACCTTCAAGATCAAAAACCAACAGTCATATTGGGACCATTGGTAGAAGATATGGATGACTCTTCTCCTCCTTTATACACAACAATAAATATTCATGATAAAGTTTTACACAATTGCTTGATGGAATCAGGTGCATCTCATAACCTCATGCCTAGAACTATCATGGATGATCTTGGTATGGAAATTACAAAAAATTATCATGACCTATACTCATTTGAATCTAGAAAAGTGAAGTCCCTTGGGGTAATCAAAGACCTGGTTGTTACCTTGTTCCAATTTTCCATGAAGAGTGTTCTCATGGATATTGTGGTGGCGGATGTCCCCCCTAATTTTTGGATTCTCTTGTCAATATATTGGATCAAAAGACTATGGGGAACTTTTCATATGGACCTTTCACATGCCACCATAGCTATATTTGGAGGAGAGAACAAAAGGATTTATAGGGAAGCACAACTAGCTTACATCATCAATGATTAAGCTAATCCTACAAACTACACCATTTTTGCAGTTGATATTCATTTAGGATATCATATTTTATAGCTCACTGATGATCCTCAATCACCTATTGAAATAAGAAAACAACCTATTGAAACTTGTGAGGTTCCTCCTAAAAATACCCATGTTTGGAACATGTTTTTTGATGGAGCCTTTTCTAAAGAAGGTGTTGGTGCTAGAGTGGTATTTATTTCCCCAACTCAAGAGATCATTTCTTTGTCTTATAAACTCGAAATTGAAACTACAAATAATGTAGAAGAGTATGAGGCTCTTGTTTTGGGTTTGAGGGATGGTAAAGACATGATGATTGAATATTTAGCAGTGTTTAGAGATGTTGAATTAATTGTACATCATGTTAAAAATCTATATCAAGATAAACGCCCCAGGTTAAGGACTTAAATAAATGAAGTTTGGGATCTTTTTGATAATTTCTTCTCATATTTTAATATCTCTTTTGTTACAAGAGAAGAAAATACTATGGAAACTTCTTTGGTTGTTTCTGCAAGTAATTTTAAAATTATTCCC
>SNQJ01S0002201.1:338722-367024 GCA_010110895.2 Picea sitchensis
CCCCCCCAAGCTCAAATATGACGTGGAAGTGAAGTATAGACACTCTATACCTATAAATGTAAAGCATTGGAAGGTCTTTGAGGATGATCTTGAGATCAAAATATTTCTGGAAACTGTGGAAGAGTTTTATTATCTTCATATTGATCAAGATCATGATGATACCAAAATCCCTCATGCTGATATTTTCCTCAACAAAATTGCAGGCCACCATATTGTTCAATTGCCCAATAACCATATTCCTAAAGGACTATTTCCTTTGGAGAGATTGTTTGATAGAAATGATGTTGCTTTGAAGGTTAAAGGTTCAAGTGAAGATGTTTATGTGACATAATTTAATTTAGGTACAAAAGAAAATCCAAAGTATGTGAAATTGTCTATCAGTTTATCAAAAGAGAAAAGGGCTGAGTATGTTAAAATTTTGAAGGCGCTTGTTGCTGTATTTTCTTGGAAATATGAAGATCTACAAACATATGACACTAGCATCATTGAACATAAGATACATTTGAAATACGAGACCAAGCCATTTAGGCAGAAACTTAGACAGATAAATCCCATGTTGCTGCCTAATATGGAAAAAGAAGTTAAGAAGTTGCTTGATGACAAGATCATCATACCTTTAAGGTACTCTGTGTGGGTGGCTAACTTGGTCCCATTTGAGGAAGAAAAATGGTCAAATCAGACTAATTTGATTTCATAAATTTGAACAAAAGTTCCAAGAAAGATGAGTACCCCTTGCCAAATATGGAGCATATTTTGCAGAGGGTGATTGGTTCATCAAGGATGTATATGATTGATGGCTTCTTAGGATACAATCTGATATTTGTCCTACCTAAAGATAGAGAGAATAAAACCTTCACTACTCATTGGGGCATATTCATGTATGCCAAAGTTCCCTTTGTACTAATGAATGTAGGAACAACCTTTCAGCGATCAATGGATATTTCCTTTATTGAGGAGAAGGACAAATTTTTAGTCATCTATATGGATGAAATTACCTTGTTCTCAAGATCTTATAAGGAACATTATCATCATTTGAAAAAGGTCTTCCTAATGTGTAGAAAGTTTGGTCTCTCTCTCAATCCTAAGAATTCTTTGTTTGCTATGAAGGAAGGAAAGGTATTGGAACACATTGTATCAAAATAAGGTTTAAGGATTGATGCAAGTAGAGTAGAGGCCATCTAGACTCTATCTCTTCCTAGATATAAGAAGGAAGTTCAGTCTTCCTTGGGTAAAATAATTTTTCTGAGAAGATTCATCTCTAACTTTTATGAATTGGTTAAGTACATTACAACGATCCTTAGAAAGGGGAATGAGGTGAAATGGACTGTTGAAGCTAGGGATTCTTTAAAAAAAATAGAACAAGCATTGACTGAAGCACCTGTTCTCATCAACCTTGATTATTCAAAGGAATTTATGATATTCTCTTTTGCCTCATATGACACAATAGTTGTTGTCCTCCTTTAGAAAAACACAAAGGGGTTGGAGAAGCCTATTTCCTTTTTCAGCAGGATATTGAGGGATGCAAAAATGAGGTATGAAATTATTGAAAATGATGCTTATGTTTTGGTTAAATCCCTCAAATCCTTTAGAGTATACATTTTGCATTCTAATATTATTGCCTATGTCCCATCAACCTCTGTGAAACAAATTCTTATCCATCCTGACATATATGGGAATAGGCGTTAATGGATTGCCAAAATTATGGAGTTTGGCCTTGAAATGAAGCCTAATAAGTTGGTGAAAGGACAAGGTTTATCTAGGTTGTTGCCTTAATCAAATTGCAAAGCATTGGAGGTTAATTTCATGAACCTCAACTCAGAAAATCAGCACGCTGATATTTTTGTTAAAAGCACTAATATCAATCCCAACTTGGCAGAATGCACTTGGTATAAAGACGTCATTTATTTTCTGTAAAATTTGCAGCCTCCTGATGGTTTGGAGAAGAAAAAGGTTAGAGATTTGAAGCTAAAGTAAATAAGATATTGTGTCATTGATCATATATTTTATTGGAAAGATCCTCTAGGGCTTCTCTTGAGATGTATAAATGCACAGGAGGCTCAAAAGGCCATGACTGATTTTCATGACATCTTGTGTGGGGGTAATCACTTTTGGAGAACCATAACATATAATATCCTAAGAGATGGGTATTTTTGGGCTATACGTTTTACTGATGTTTGTGCACAGATTAGATCTTGAGATAAATGTCAAATGTTTTTAGGAAAGAAACAACTCAAATCTTTGCCTCTGAATCCTATGTTGGTTTCTTGCCCCTTTCAGTAGCGGGGACTTGACTTCATTGGGTAAATTCATCCAACATCAAGTGGTCAACATTGGTGGATCTTGACTGCAACTTACTATTTAACCAAGTGGATAGAAGACATTCCTCCAAGGATTTCCTCCCACAAGGTAATCATTAGTTTTATTGAGGATATCATGTCAAGATTTGGTTGCCCAAGAAAGATTGTTACTGACAATGTTTCCTCTTTCAAAGTTGAACCATTGGTCAAGTTTTGTGAGAAGCATGGGATTTAATTAGTCCATTCTAATCCTTATTACCCCAAGGAATTGGTTTAGCAGAGTCTTCTAAAAATATCTGTATACATATCATCAAGAATTTACTAGAGGACACCAAGAAATCATGGGACTCAAAGATAAAATTTTCCTTATGGTCTGATAGAGTTACTACAAAGAGATCACTTGGTATTTCCCCCTTTCAACTTGTGTATGGGATTGGATATATTTTTCCTACTCATATTTCTTTTTCTATGGAAAAGTTCCTTTAGGATCAACAAGGAGAACCAGATGATATGGTTAGAAGGATATGACAACTAGTATAAGTAAAACATACTGGGGATCAACTCCTTGATAAAGCACAAGACCATCAATAAAAGATACAAAAATCCTTTGACAAGAAGGTAAGCAAGAAATATTATTAGCTGGGACATATAGTGCTCAAGTGGGATTCACCCAATCAAGACAAATGAAAACATGGTAAATTTGAATGCTTGTGTATTGGCCATTTCATAATTTCTGGGGTTTTTCAAAATAATATTTATAAATTGCAGAACTTGGAGAATTCTAAATTTTTTGGTGGCCCTGTTAATGCGAACTTTTTGAAGAAGTATTTTTCTTTAGCCATGAGTGACTATCCCATCCATTGTAAATATCATTTTTGTTTTTCTTTCTATTTGAATAAATAACCCCATAGCCCTAGGATAAGACACTGAAGCTTCTTGTTCTTGGAGGCTTAGCATGCCATCCCCTGTGGAGCCAATGTTATAACATGAATATTTTATGGGTCAAATTCATCATTAGGTTTTTATTTTTTATCCTTAGTATTGTTTAATATTTACTTTTGATTTTCTCCTTATGGTTTTCTTAGGTATTAGCAAAAACTAAATGTAAGGTTGAATGTTGGCCCATAATTTTGGTTTATACCCCTAGTTCATTTCCTTTAGTTTATACCTTCATTTCATCACATGATTAGACAACCATAACTATCACCCTTATGCCACCACTAGTGTGACATGTCACTACCTCCACTATGTGCTTAAACCCCTCCACTATGTCCCTCTACCCATTAAAAGGTGAAATAAAACTCCTTCTAGAACGGTGCCATATCATCAAGATTTTTTATAGCGCATCTTGAGTACACCTTTCCTCTTTACCATTATTGAATTTATGAAGGTGGTGTCAAGTGATCTCATTGTTTTCAACAACCATAATTTAAATGAAAGAATTTGAGTTTTACTCATCTAAGGATGTCTAACTGTTTTCTCAAGATTTTAATTTGCTCCTAGTCTAGCACTGCAGAAGCACCTAAGTTCAGACAGGCGTTGCAGATTCTTCTACTGATTGAATGACAAAGGGGAATTGAAGGTTCGAATGGTTACATGTTGTTTCATGCTATCTGAAGAACATATCAAGTCAAGCCACGGTTTACAGGTACTCCTTGATTCGTTTGAGCTCTGTTGAATATCAATTTAAGGTTATGCTCAATTTTCGTAGCATCTGGCACTATGAATTCTGGATCCCTTTACCAACTGACCCCTTTACTTTCCATTTCACAAACTTCTCAGCCTATCTTCAATATTTTCATCCTATTATACTACAATTGAACAAATCCTGCTATCAGAGTTGTCATGCCTATCTATTGCTTGGCCCCTGTTGTCTATTCTACAAAATCTTCTATGAATTGTGCTACAGATCCCTAGTTCTAGCGCTAAAAAAGTGTGTATCAAAATCAAATTTTTATCCTTTGATCACATAACCTACATCATCATAATTTAAAATTTAAAGTATGTCTACATTGAAAATTTAAAGAGTCTTGTTGATTTAGGTGGTGATGACCTTGCATGATGGTGAATTATTAGTTTAAAACCCTGGAAGTTGCCTCCTCCTTGCATATGTTTTTTCTGAATGGTTTTATTCCTTCTTATCCATCAGTTTCCCTTCCATAAGTTTAGCAGTCAAACAGAAAGGAAAACACTGAAGCCTTACATTGAATCCATATCTGAAAAAGACCACCATTCAAACCCTGAATACCCCTGTCCTTGTTTGGCTTATCTTATCTTTCTGATTATTCTATTGTTTTTCCTCTTGTTAATAGCAAATGGATACACCTCAGAAAAAGAAGTCTCACAAGGGTGGGAGTGTAGTCAGGATAGAGCCTTGTGATATGTAGTTGTTTTATGTTGAGCCTCTGATCAAAGAGGTATTTCAAAGGTTGGGATGTTTAAATTTCTATTGAAATATGAAGAGTGGACACCCTGAGGTAGCGAGAGAGTTTTCCTTAAATTTTGATGCCACTAAAACCAAGGTGGGAACCCTTGAGATGGAAGTGTATGAGGCCACCATTTTATCAGCCACTGAGATACCCAAAAATGGTGAAAGGCGGTTTAAATACATGACTCTCAATCCAGCCTTCTCTAAAGAGTTCCTCAAAATAGAACATCAGGGAGATAACCTATCTAAGGGAGTGCTTAGGCACCACTTGGTTGAGGGATTTGACAATATGTTGAAGATGATCCAGATATATTTTACCTGTGAGGGAAGATTCAATATGATATACCAATATCACATTAGACTTGTGTTGCACTTCACAGGCAAGGAATTAATGAACAACCCTTTGTATTTGTTCAGGAGTATGGGGAAAATGGTTGATAGGGTCCAAGCCAAGCCCAAGGATGTGAACACAAGTTTTTTCCACTCAAGGTTGATTAGGATGCTTGTTATGGAGGAGTGGAAGAAAATAAACATAGCTTGGGAGAAATGCATTGCCTCTGCAAATCTACAACTAAATGTAGCCCCTAGTCCTCAATCTGAGGTACAGATCCCTCTTCAAGCTGACAATGTTTCCCACACAGAAACAAACAAAAAGAGAAAGGGAAAACAAATTTCCAAAGATAAGGAGGCTCCTAAGGAATTTGAAGAAGAAGGGGGGGCTCATCACTCTCCACAAAGGGAAATTTCACCCTATCCATATCTAGAATTAGAAGAAGTTCCCTCATCTAAAACCATATGAAAGAAAGGGAGAAAGTTACTCTTCCCCTCACCTACTTTTCCAGTTGTGACTAGAGCTAGGAGGCAATTCACCAGGTCATCAGCCAAGAAGGAAATTGTTGAGCAAGAAGTCATAGTAGAAGCTCCTGCTAAGAGGAAGGATAAGGGTAAAGGTGATAATGTTGAGAAGCCTGCTGAAATCATAGACATCACCACTCCCTCTGATTACCCTACCTTCAAGAGGATGATTAGACAACTCATAGATGGAAGAAAGGAAATTGTCCACTTGAAGGGATAAGGATTGGCTGAGAGGAAGAAGCTAAAGGATATGATGGACATGTATATGGAAACCATTAACAAAGCCAGGTTCACAACAAGGATATTTCTGCCCCTTCATAGGTAGCTTAGAAATTTGTACAGGAAGAACAAAGATTTCCAATCTCAAATCAGAAAGCTCAAGATGGAGTTACATCCGTTTAAATATGATCTAGCTGAGAGAAATCTTAATGTGCTAGCTCAAGATGCAACCAAGAGAAGTACCATACTAAGGAAATCAGATGGAGTGGATGAAAGATCCTCAATTTTGATGATGATCATCCTTTCATTTTGAATTTTTGTGGGAAGTATCATGCTTACACCATATTTGGAGGATTCTACATGCTTATATACTTTTGGCTAAGGTTTTCGAGGAATTTTGGCTCAAACTGCACAATACAGACTACTACAGGGCATTTCGTAGGGCTTGGTGCTACGAAATGATCTACATGGATAAAAATTGCAGTTCTCTATTGAATTGATTGTGAAATGATCTTCATACACAGAAGTTTCACAGTCATTGTGAAATCCACTTCGAAATGACCTACACAAGTAAGAAAATGTAGTTCTCTACGGAATCTGTTGTAGAATAGTATACACAGATGGGTGCTACATGATATTCTATAGAATTCACTACAAAATCCACTATGAACTGGTTAATACAGTCAACACTTCATGGTTCTCTGCAAATTCCAATTTTGATGGGTTTTGAGGGAATCAACGGTCACTAGGTGACAAAGGGAGCTTAGCACAGATGCTTGAAGTCTAGTTGAATCTGGTGGACACATGAAAATGAAGGAGATGCACTCAAGGGACACATCACTCAACAAAGATTATGGTTTTAGAGTTTTTTCCAACATTTTCCCTATTTTTTGCAGTTTTGTTTATTCCACTTATACAGATGTTATATTTTCATTTTTAAGTGGGAGAATCCTAGGTTAGAGGATCCAGCTGAAACTATATGCTATCACTAATTGTTTATACTATAAATGAAGCATTAGAAGTACATTTTTAAGTTCTAATGGTTGAGCATAGACTCCTTGTTGTAATGTTTTGATAAGACATAGCCATACTCTGGTTTTATGTATGAGATATGAGACATTTTTCTTAATAGAGGTAAAACGTTTTTTTCCATCATTTTAATTCTTTCTTACTCTGATTTTCTCAGCATGGAATGAGTCAATTGAGATATTATCACTATGTTACAATGTATGATTGATTGTGATGTTGCTGTGATTTTTATCAATGTTTTAAATTTTGTCTGAGCTTTTTATTCATTTTTTAGCTAGCAAGGATTGATTCTTATAGTAGACTAATTCATCCTTCTCATAAAATTATTCCATCTACCCACACTTATATTTTAATCACTGACTGAAGTTAACCAAGAACTCACTTACTTATGCAATCTTTCATATAAATGTATATGTTTGAACATTGCTATGATGAATTTTGTCCATTTGACACTCTATCATAAATTTACCATTGCAAACCTATTTGATGGGTATTGGGCTTATCCTCTAGTAGTATCAGAGTGACTCTCAGTTCTAACACTATCCATATAGAATAGTCTCACCTTCAAATTCACCAATATTCATTACATTGTTTCTCAATCAATTTTGGGTTCCCTAACCAATTTGTTGAGGCTAACCATTTGAACTTCCCAAATCATTTTCCCATGAGGTATTTCACCATAAATGGACCACTTTGGAGTTCATCCACTTGGTAATTCCTATCAACCATGACATGACATCAATGATACAACTTCCTTTGCTATCAACCTTGACATTAATGAAAAAAATCACAATGACACCACATGAAATCAACCTTTTGAAATCAATTACATCAATGACAACATGATACAAAAATCAATAACATCAATGATACAACTTCCATTACATAAATCCATCTACACATCAATCCATCTATGCAATCACACATCAATGAAAAAAAATAATTATGACACCACTTGACATTGATCTTTTGACATCAATACCTTGACATCAATGACAACATAGTCCAATAACCCCCCCCCTTTGGCATTGATGGAAACACCAACATTGATGGAAACAAAAACATTGATTTCGACACCAATCATTGATGGCACAACTTAGATATGGAAATACTCATGCTCCCTCTGTGATCATCGCTCCTCATTAATGTTCATATCTAAACATCAATGTGACTATCTCTCCCCCTTTGACATCAATGGAAAAGGGTATATCTTTTTGGGACTACTCCCCTTGATTGAACTATCCATTAGGTCACTCTCCAAGAATCTGATGAATCTCTCCCCTTTTTGAAAAATGATATCACTTTGATGCAATGCTAATGGCATGGCTGCCAATGGTCACTCTATGAGCATCTATACTTCTGTAAGAAATGAAGGGAAAAATAATAACTCCCTCTGTGAGTATGTCTCTCCCTGTCCTCTCTGCAATATATTGGGTAATCATTGTGGACAATATGCCACCACTGTACTCTGCTTCTGTTGTGGATGTTGTTTCTCTACCAGAGCACTAATAAACTTCTCAATAATACTGTATCACAAAAATAAGAAGCAACTATTCCTTTGATGATCCTTGGACATGTCCATGCATCATATAATGATCCATCAACATGTACCTCAAATTATACCATAAACCAGTGCAACAACCATGCACCATATATGTATCAGAAACCAGTGCATTAACCATGCACCAAAAAGTCATGTCACATCAAATCTATTCACCAAGATCAATCACCAAGAAAAATATCAACCATATGCACAATATCACCACAACTTGTGCCAATCATGCTCATCAACCATATACCATACATCATATACCACAAAATTTATCTAAAAAAAGTATCATATTAATCCATAATATGCCTCAACTAAGTACCATAAACCATGTGCCAATGTATCTAAGATATACACTGGTAATATGTCTGAACAAGTATACCTCAATCAACATGCACCATATATTCCAACTCATGAACCAAGTGTCTCAATAATGTACCCAACATGTACATCAATCAAATGCCAATATATTCAACAAATAGGCCTCTTACAATACATCAACCCATGTGCCAAAATTTCATCAACAATATATCTCTATATGTATCTTCAAGAATGAACTAATCATACACCAAGATCACAAGAAAAATGCTTCTCATAACACTACTAAAGATATATAAATAAAGCTCTCATATGTACTAGCCATGTACTACAACATATCCTCCTCAATCATTCACTATAGCAAGTAGAATGAAACAATAAAACCTCTAAACATGTACCAAGTATGTCCCTCAATGGATCAATAATATAACTCTATCTAGTATCACATTACCCATGATGTACTTTGTTAAGCCCTAATGTTGGCTCATTACTCCTTAATTGGGGCATATTAGATTAGTAATGCTATTTTATTTATGTCGGCTTTAGGCCATTAGTTGTAATTTAGATTAGTAATGTTATTTTAATTATGTCGGCTTTAGGCCATTATACCTCCTAGTCTCCTATATATACCAAGGTTTAATTATGTCGGCTTTAGCCATTATACCTCCTAGTCTCCTATAAGGAGACATTTTCATTTTGGAATCATCTTGTACTTGAACATTTAAGTGGGTAAAAGGAGGCTACTTGTATATGTTTATTATCTGAAATTATTCTTTTTCTGGTTAAAGAGTACTTTTTCTGAGGTTTTATATATGCTATATTGATGTTTATTAAGACATGGTATCAGAGCTAAGGTCTTGGGGTTTCATCACATCTCGAGACACCGCAGCATTTTCTACTCATAACTTTTTTTCTACAAATTTTCATAAGGAACCACTTGGAGGGCATTTCATTCATAATGGATCATACGTTAGTCTCTAAAATTAGCTCCTCTTAGGCCTTATACTTTTCTGAGATACCGTATAAAGATAGGGTTCTGGAATCATCCCTAAATGAGTCATTGAGGCATTTTCGCTTATAAAACTTTTATGTAATGTTTCGCACTCACCCTATGGAGACCATTTATATAAATTAGTAACGTATCTATGGTAAAATGTACCATCTTCCGGGTTCATCTTAAATTTGTATATACACCCCTGTAAAGATAGGGTATTCTCTACTAGCCCTATTGACTAGTCTCATGAATGTGTTCTAGGTAAAACAATCATAACTTTTCCTAGAGTATCCAAATTTAAGACTATGGTATTGGATCGTGGAGTCTCCAGAAATTTTAAAAGTGGAAGTTTTAGAATTTTATATCAATTATTTTTGCGTGGAATTTCTAGATACAAGTGAGATCTCCCCGAAAGGCCAAAAATCGACAAGCAGAGGAGTTACTGTAAATCTAATTTGGCACATCCACTTTGATCGCACTGTGGCATTGCGTAGAAGAAATATTAGAGAATCATTTTATGAATTTCATACCTGGCCGGAACTTGGGAGATATAATAGAATAAATATTAAGCCCATGCAACTGCACATCAAAATCAAGTCTCAAAAGTGATATTTGGCCAACATACCCAAAAGGACCTCCTACACCAAATAAGCCTCCAAAAATCCTAATTGTACTCTTGATGAAGGCGAAGAAATGCTGTAGGGGACATAAATGATTACAAAAGAAGACAAGAACCAAAGATGAACTACAAGAGATGAGGGATTCATGGAAGCTAAGATGGATTCAATAGCTAAGCATGCATTCAATGGAAGCTGTTGATGGATTCAATGGAAGCAAGTTGGATACTAAGATGGATTCAATGGAAGCTAAGATCATAATGAAAAATTTCAGAATGTAGAAAAGACACCCAAAGTGAAATTCATCCCATGAAATTCATGATGAGGACACAAGGAAAGTCAATCAAGAATGGAGAAACTCCCCAACTTTGGTTTGGAAGACCAACCATGTTCCTAAGATTGGATATGAGAAGTTTGATGGAAAGGAATTCAATCATATGACATCAAATGGAGCAATTCTTTTGATCTCCATAATGCCACATGTTAATAAAATAATTACTTTATATTTAGAACCTAATTAATTTATTTGGTATCGATGGCTTGTTCTCTAAATCACTCATCACTTGACAATTTTCATGAAGAAATGACAGCACTATGAGGATACAAGGAGCAATACCTTCTTAGCCAATTGATAAATTCCTACAAAGCAGTCTGGTTGTACTTGAAAGCACATTGAGAACTTCTAAAGTTTGAATATAAAGGTAACCGGAGACTCCGGGATGAGCACTTGATTGATGTATCTTAGAGTAGGAACTTTTAAAGGATAACATTCAACATGAGGTTCTCCTTTGGGAACCAAATCATTGAGAATGCATTTAAGGTGGCAAGAAATGTTGAAAAGTAAAAATATGGCTAAGGG
This sequence comes from Picea sitchensis, assembly GCA_010110895.2. Classification (NCBI taxonomy): domain Eukaryota; kingdom Viridiplantae; phylum Streptophyta; class Pinopsida; order Pinales; family Pinaceae; genus Picea; species Picea sitchensis. The sequence goes on from SNQJ01S0002201.1 coordinate 349,888, forward strand.
CTACTAGAAGGACTTATCCCAACATCTATAGAGAGAACAATGCCCTTCTCCTAAAACACATCAACCTTAAAGGTTGACACCTCAACAATTGAGGAAAGAAAGTAAAAGGGTTTATGCTTCTTTAATTGTGACACAAGTATAAGGGACATAAGTGTGGTGAGAAGAAATTGCTCCACATAGATTGTGAAGAGGAAGCATGAAGAAGAACAAGAACCATCTCAAGATATGAAAACGAGGCCAATTTCATCCTGGTGAGTTGACTCCCACGATATATCGTAATGCATTGGCCGGAATTAGTACCCTCAACCCTCAAGATTGAAGGATACATCAAAAAGAAAGGTAATAGTCCTAATTGATTCTCGAAGTACTCATACTTTCATTCAATGAGCAATTAGCCAAAGATATCAATTGTTTTGTATATCCACACCAAAGTTTCAAGTAATGACCGCAAATGGAGGACCATCAATTGTTCGAGAAAATGCAATAAGATCATTCACATGGGGAATATGTAATGAATAGGCCTTAATGATTGCTATACCCATGGGCGGGTGATAAGTTGTACTAGGAATCCAATGGTTACAACTATTAGGAACAGTGGCTTTTAATTCTCGAACTTTTCTTGAAATTTTCACTGGAAGGAAAGAAATTGAGTTAAGAGGCATTGTGGAAGCCCGGTAAGGTGATAAGCCTCTAACGCATGAAAAAAATTATTGAAAGTAAGGGGCATCCAAGCATTATTGCACAACTATGCCTGCTACTAGATGTTCAAACATCTAAGCCATTCATTCCTCAAGATCTCCAAAGGAATACTGCTATCCAAAGTATTTGAATATATTCCCAGGAATTAGGTGAATTTCGAAATCATGATCATGAAATTGCTCTCACCCCGGAGTTCTTCCCACACCAGGCCACAGTTTATACCCATGCCCAAGAGGAAATGGAGCGATATAGAAGAAATGTTAGAGGTTGGCATTATTAGACCTAGCCAAGTTCTTACTCCACACCGGTGGTAATTGTACTCAAGAAATATGGCTCATGGTATATGTGTCCAGATTATAGAGAGTTTAACAAAATTACTATTAAAGATAAGTTTCCCAGTTCCCGCGATTGATGAATTGTTAGATGAACTACATGGAGCAATATATTTCACAAAATTGACTGCTCGTGGTATCGATCGGAATGAAGGAAGAATATCCCAAAACAACATTCTAAACTCAAGGAAGGCCATTATGAATTTTTGTCATGCCTTTTGGCCTTCATGAGTTCAAAATGCACCTTCCACATTCCTAAGGGTTGATGAATTCCATTTTCAAGCCCTTCCTTCGAAATTTAGTGTTAGTATTTTTGATGATATACCAATCTATAGTAAGTCTTGGGAGGATCATCTACAAATATGTTGATCAGTAGCTACAACTACTAAAGGAGCAACAACCATATGCCAACCATCCAAATGTTTCTTTTGAGTAAAGGAGGTAGAGTATTTGGTCATATTGTGTCTCATGAAGATGTCAAAGTGGACCCTAACAAGATTATGTCCGTGATGGACTGGTCGATTCCTAAAGCATTAAAAAAATCTTAGACGATTTTTGGTTTGATGTGTTACCACCAGTTTGTTCAACTATGGAAGAATAACAACACCTTGAACGGCTACTAACTAAGAAGAAGGATGCATTTTCGGACTCCAGAGGCACCAAATCTTTTGAACAACTTAAAGAGGTGATGTGTAAAGTCTGGAGTCTGACCCCACTCCATACTTCACAAAACCTTTACTCTGTGGAATGTGATGCATCTTGAAATGGGAATTGGCGCCGTCCTAATGCAAGAAGGAAGGTCCCCGGATTTTGAAAGCCTAATTCACCAAGGGAAGGGACTTACAAAACCTATTTATGAGAAGGAAGAGGGTGTTACTTCACATGCATTGAAAAAATGGCGCCCTGCCTAATAGGTAGGCACTTCGTTGTCAAAATGTGATCATGGATAGTTCCAATACTTCTTTGGAAACAAAGACTATCTTCTAAGAAACAACAAAAAATGGGTAACTAAGATATTGGGCTGATTTTGAAATCATCTATAAAAGTGGGAAGCAAAATGTTGTGGCGTATGCGCACTCTCAAGAAAGGATGAAGATGTTGAGGCCTTTCTTTGTGCTATCTCGATCATCCAACCCATTGGATAGTGTAGCCAAGTGATGAGTGGAAGAATGATGAAAAGTGTGGAGTCTCATTCAAAGGTTACAACAGGATTCCGTAAGATCGTGATACATTTACATGGAAAATGATTCAATATGGTACAAAGATCAGCGACATTTATGTAAGGGACTCCAACTCAAAACAAAAGGTACTATTGGAATTGTACACCTCCAAAGAGGGAGGGCACTCGGGATTTTTGAAAACCTACCATAGAGTCAAGAAGGATTTTTGGGATGGCTTTAAAACTAATGTTCAAAGGCGTTTGTGGGTAGAATGTGTGGCTTTGCCAACAAAATAGTGGAAACAACAGACCCAAATCTTGTAACCATTAACCATCCCAAGTCAGCGTTGGTAGGAGGTTTCCATGTATTTCATTATATGGTTACCAAAGTCCGAAGGAAAGAGTGTCATCATGGTGATTGTTGATAGATCGCATCACGCATGCACACACTTTGTGCACCCTCTCATCCTTCAAAGCTAGTACAGCTTCCACCACATTCATGGGAGATGTACCAAAGCTACGTCACCTTCAAAGATTATTGGGGTTTATGATCCCATTCACCGACATGGAGCCGTAATTATTTTCAGTTTTGGGTACTTCAATTGGCCTATATCTCATCCTATCATCCTCAATCGATGGAAAAACCGATAGTGAAATAAAATGTCCGAAGGCTACCTTCGCTGTTTTCTATTTGAGCAAAACAAACAATGGTTCAAATGGCTACCCTTGGAAGAATGTGTGGTATAACACTTCCTTTCTTGAAGACCGCAACAAAAAATGACACCATATATGGAACTCTATGGATAAATTTCACCCTCCTTCCATTCTTCTCTAAAAGAAAACGGTTCAAGCAAGTGGAAGACTTACATCGAGAATCAACAACAAATTTCCAAATCTTAAAAGACAACCCAATTACGTGGCGCAGAATCGCGAGAAACAAGAAGTCACTCAAGAAGATCAACATCAGAAGTGAAAGAAGTTTCGCGAAGTAGGGATTGGGTGTTTTAAAGCCTACAACCGACATGCTGCAAATGTGATGTCCCTCAAGCAAAGCCAAGAAGGATAATAAAATTATTATCACCTAAAAGTACTATGGCTCTTATAAGGTGTTGCAAAGATTGGTACTATGGCATACAAATTGAGTCCAGTCAAAAGATCTTCGCCACTTCCAGTACAAATTCAATTTTCCATGTTTCATGCTTAAAGAATTATAGGTTTTAGACAACATCCCGCTCAAATCCATGTTTAACGTGGGAGGAAGGAAAAATCATATTGCTTCCCGAGTTTCGTATCATGACAAGAATTGGCCAAATAAGGAAGTAGATCCATTTCAGAGTATTCATTAAATGGAGGAAACTTATCTACTAAGATTCCACTTGGGAAGATATTTATTTTATACAGCTGTAGTTAATCAGAAGCCGTTTCAAGTAGCTTTGTGTGGACAACATTCTGTCTCAAGGAGGTAAGTGTTAAGTTCTAATATGCTGTAGGGTCACATGTCTCTTTAATTGAAGTATTATTGTGATTATAGTAGTCGTTATTTTATTTATGTCAGGCTTTGTATTAGTTGTAATTAGATTAGTAATGTTGATGTTTTAATTATGGCGGCTTTAGGCCATTATACCTCCTAGTTCCTATATATACTAAAGAGACATTTTCATTTTGAATCATCATCTTGTACTTGAACATTTAAGTGGGGTAAAAGGAGGTTGCCCCCTCGAAGAGGCTTATTATCTGAAATTATCTCTCTTTCAAGGCGTTGAGTACTTTTTCTGAGGTTTTTATATGCTATATTGATGTTTGGTTCTTAACATACTTTGTAAGCAAAGTTCCATAACCTCACTGATAAAACACATAACATAACCAGCATTGTACCTTAATAGAAAATGCATGAATCCACACTCTAGGGTTCGTAGCATGCATCCAAGATAGGCATCAAGTATATGCTCCAAAACTAAACCATATATTACCACCATGCATTCATCAAACATGCATATAATCATGAAAAATTGAAGCATACCTTCTTAGATCCTTCATAAACTATGTTGTACCATCAAATCATGTTGCAACTCATATATGCACCCCTCTTTCTAAAGGATTTACCTCATGTACACAACTTCATCGAATATAAATCATGTATGTACATGGTTTTTCTTCATACATACCAGGTATATATGTGATTGTTCCTCATTATCTATGCCTTCATTCATGTCTCATTGTTCAATATTCTCCATCCACTTCTGAAAGTGTCATGGTTTCTCCGCACTATTTTTATGAGTTTTCATCCTTTAAACATTATCTTTCTTCCATGCTTCATTTTCTCTTCTTGCAATATAGTATGAAGTATTCCTAATTAGCTATCTTCTTGAATTCTAGCAATATTTTGATTTGTGGACACACCCACTGCAACTACAACATCTCATGGTGTGACAATGTGCAATAATGTGTTTGACAAGATTACATCTCTAACATCTTAAGATGTTCTTGAGTATTACAACATATTTCCTTGTATTATGTTTGCAATCCAAAGCCTTGTGACCATAGTCATTACATGAGAACAATGACTATTGAATTTGTTTTTATACATGTGCTTTTTTGTTAACCTTGAAGGTGTCTCTCTTCTGAAATTGCTTTGAGGTGTAGGACTTGCTTCTTGGTGTCTTCCTTTCTATGATCTTCTGAAGATTTTCTTTCTCTTTGTTGGTGCTTGATTTTCAACTTTAGTTTCACCCTTGGAATATGAAGGGCTTGCATCGTGCTTCTTATACGAGCAAACTTTAGAGTGTGTAGCTTCCTTATTGTATCCAAGACCATATTTAACATTTGGTGATATTTGACTATCCAGGATTTCATCCAATATTGTTGAGTTGTTCATGAACTTGATATGAGTGTATGACTTCTCAAATTTCCTTATGAGATCAACTTCTTCTTCTTCCAGCTTATGGCATGATTCTTCCTTTTCATTTACCTCATTCTTCAATAGTTCCTCTATCCTTTTTGCTTCTTCAAGTTGGGTATTTAGATAGACAATGATTTCACTTGTTTCTTCATCTACCTTCTTCCTTTATTTTTCTTGACTAATTATATCAATCTTTGGTATCTTGATCTCTTCTTCTTTTTCTTCTAATTGAGACTTTTTAATTTCTTCTTGTTTCTTGAGAATTTTCTTTAGTGCCATGGTATGCCTTGGGTACTTTTCTAGGACTTCCTTAGTGTATTTTTGAAGATACTCAAAATCAATTGAACCATATCCTATTTCCATGCTAACTTCTTCTAAATCATTTATTATTTTATCTTAAAGCTTCAACAAATCTTTAGCTTCATGTATAAGATAAATGTTAGTTGATTCTACACAAACTTCTTTTATTTTAGCTACATCTTCTTCTTCATTTTCAGGAGAACATTCAACATCATCACGCTTATAATTATTTCTATCATAATATTTTGGAGAGTATTTACCTTCATTTTCCTTGATGGAATTTTCTTTTGTGTCTTGTCTTTTGTCTTGATATACCTTCTCTAGCTTCAGCCATAGGTCCTCGGTGGAGGATTTTTTCCTATTATTCCTTTTATAGAATCTAAGAGTCCATTGAATATGGTCTTGAGAGCCACTACATTTTTCTTCTTTTCTTTCTTTTGAGATGCAAATTTTGATTGATTCTTCAAGGGATCTGATCCACCAACAACTATGTTCCATACAACTTATCCTTTTCCCTTCAAATGCCCTTTCATTTCTACTCTCTATGCAGAGTAATATGTCTCATAAAATAATGTAACTTCATCTGCATGTTCATCCATTTGGGTGTCCATGGATCTCCTTCAAGCTTGTAAGGATCATAGTGAAGCCATGCTCTGATACGAATTGTTGGACACTCCTACCACACTAAGAGGAGGGGTGAATTAGTATGAGGCTATTTTTACAACTATTTCAAAACATTAGCTAGCAATACATTCAAACATCATTATTCATTACTTCCATTTACTATTAATCGTTTACACATATCTCAAAAATATACATAAAAAATAAATAACTATGAACCATCAAAATAATGAACCCAAATAACAATATGTATATATATGTGTGTGTGTGTGTGTGTAATTTTATTTTTGTATTGTGTGAGACTAAAATCTCTTGTGTTTATTAGCACCAAATAAAAATAGAACGAACTCCAAGAGAGCACCAACAATCAATACAACACCCAACTTGGATATATCAACACCAACTGAGAAGAGGAATCTAAACCTCAAGTACAAGACCCAACTTGTAGAAAAAAAATAATATGTCAACAGGTATATGACCTATCTATATTGTACCACACATATGTACATGACCTGTCTATACTGCAACATGCATATGTGCGTGACCTTCCCTTTGTCAGCCTACGCACACCTTCAAACAATTAGGGAATCCATTCTTTTGCAGCTCTAAAACTTTGTTTCCTCTTTCACATCCACCTGTAACCTTTCACTGCACCCATCATGTCACCTTAAACAACTTGTTCCATGCATACATAAAAAAACATTTCCCTCAACCAATTACATGAGAGTGCTACTCACTCAAACAACCAACCAACATATACCATATCCATATGTCACAACAACCATACGAAGAATCTTATGCATGTCCCTGATGTGTATATCATCATATAACATATATATCCCTCAACTATATTAGAGCTATACCAAACATGAGATTGATTCTCACTCAAACAACCAACCAACATATAGCATATATAGATCTCATAACAGTCATACCGAAAATTCTTCAGGCATTCACCATACCATAAGAATAAGTAATCATTAAAACAACCATGCAACCATACCGAAATTTATGTAGATGATCCGAACCTATAGAATGTTGATCTGGAACTTTCTTCAAACTTCAGGGACCTGGTACTAACATCATCTTGATTCTTTATGAATTTTTCACTTCTACGCGACCTCTTCTACTGTCAACCTACATATACATGTGCCTTCTTCTAGTGCAACCCATTTACGTATGTGACCTGATCCACTACAACCCACATACACTTCAAAAACTAGGATTTTTCGGAAGCTCTGAAACCCTTGTCGTCAACCCTCCTTTGTTACTTCATATTAGTGTAACTTTAGATGCGTCAGTGAGTACCTTCAATTAATATTTCACAATAAAATGGATATTCAATATGTTCAAAGATCATACTCATAAGAGACCCTTTCTCTCTTATTTATACTCTCCAAGTAGCTTCCTATAGGGGTTATCTTCTAACTAACTTCCTTCCTTTAGTTTTAACCCACTTCTAACCACTTTTTCCACTTACAACCACTTTATCCATAAATGATAAGTTTTCCACTTCTAGTTTCAACTAATTTATTTTTAATTATTTTCTTATTGCAACAACTCAACACATGATTAACTCCTAGTTTCACCCACTTTGACTAGTCAACTTATTCTAGGATTTTCTAGAATAATTTGACTTCTTTTACCTTCTACAGGCTTCTAGATAAATCATGAGGGTTCTACAACTTCACAAGGCCATACCTACTTGACCGTGAAGATCCACATGGTGTACCACATATCACCAAAAATGGAATGATGAGTACTATCCATATAGGATAGTCTCACTTGAAAATTCACTAATCTTCATCACATTATTCCTCAATCAATTTTGGGTTCCCTAACAAAACTGTTGGGTTTAACCATTTGGAATTCACGAAGGGTCTTCCTGTGAGGTATTTCACCATAAGGGTACCACTTTGGAGTTCATCCATTTGGCACTTCCTTTCAACCATGAAATGACATTAATGATACAACTCCCTTTGCTATAAAACTTGACATCAATGAAAACACATCACTATGACACCACATGACATCAACCCTTTGACATCAATTTCATCAATGAAATGATGATCCAACAATCAATAAAATCAATGATATAAATTCCATTACATCAATCCATCCACACATCAATCCATATATGACATCAATGACAACACATAATTATGACACCACTTGACATCGATCCTTTGACAACAATCTCTTGACATCAATGACAACATAGTCCAATAAATAATGTATTTTCCATGTAATAAAGGAAAATATTAATAATCCATAGTAATAAGGAATAATAAGCCAAATGTAAGAATACCTAACAAAAGATTCCACTTCTAGAATATCTTCCTCTAAAATATTATTTTGGTAGATAGATTTAGTATAAATAGGAGTCGAGGGAATGATAAGTTTTTGTCTTGAGAATTCCTCCCAGTGGGAGCTACTTGGAAGATTCCTCCCATGGATGATTTTGTCGAGTCTCTCACTATTGAGAAATATAAATTTTTTAAAATGGTTGTCCTCAAGTCATCAAATTCACATGCACTTGAAACAAATGAGAATTCTATCAATGAATTCGAACAAAATATAAAAGGCAAGAAATACCTAGACCCAAAAAAGGACATAAATCTGAAATCTACTGAGGATAAATCCAACCCTACGGGGGGAATAAAATAATGAGAAGGTAAAGTGTGGTTACTTTAATATATTATTGCATATATGACATTTATGCATGAATAAAACAATTGATCAAATGGCACATACTCTTCAGCAAAATGATCATGGTGGGGACATACTGGAAAATGCTAGGAAGAAGGATGTTGAAAAGCCCCGTAATGATAGAGGGAAAGGATGATATGGTCATGATTTAGTTTTTTTTCTTCCTCATAATCCACATGGAATATTGAATTAGGGTCCTCTAATAATATGGACCATCACATGATTCATTCACTTCTTTAGAGACATGTACTAGTCCTTCTGTTTGAATGGGAGATGATACACCTATTTAGGTACATGGGAAAGGTAGAATTAATTTAGAGCGTGGAAATTTTCAAAATGATATGCATGAAACTTAGTTTTAAATCAATTTACTTTCCATATATGAAATCACGCATTTAGGTACTATAAATATAATATTGTTCACTTTGGATTCACCATTGATTTCATATATTTATGATGGATTAGTGGTTCTAGTTGGGGTAGTATATCACAATTTGTAGTTGGGGTAGTAGATCGCTAATCTACATTTTATGATTTTTCCCATATCATTCCTAAACATACTTATATTTTAATACTAAAACATTTTAATGAATTTAACATGTTATGGCATGATATATTTTGTAACCTCAATTACCGCTACTTGCAATAGCTTAGCAAGCGGGGTATGGTGACAGGTTTGTCAGACATAAAATTTTCTAATGGATTTTGTGAGGGTTTCATAATTTAAAATCATATATAAGAGAAATTTGAGAATAGGAAAGCATGAAGAACATATTCACTCCTTTATTTTGTTCACAGTGACATCATGGACCCATTCCCTCACCCATCCATGAGAAAGGCCAAGTATGTGTTGGCCTTTATTGGTTATTGGTCGAGGTACACCTGGCTGTTTTTTATTAAAAAAAATTAAGAAGTGGTTGATTATCTCAAACAATTCAAAGTACTTGCAAAAAAGCAGTCAGGGAAGGGGATCGCTATCCTTCATATAGATAATGGGGGTTAGTGTGTCAACAAATATGTCCAACATATATGGGAAAAATCAAGTATTGCATTGCTACATTCACTTCACCAAATTGTTCATTGAACAAAATTTCACAGAGTTATGATATCACTTCGTAATGAAGGAGACATCCACTTTAGAGAAGGATTCATTGTATACTCAACACTATTGTATTTTTTGGGGGAGGGTTTCCTCTCGTTGGGATTTCCCTCTTTTCTCACTCATTGGGGATACTTTTTGTACATTTGTACCTTACATGGATTCATATTCTCATGACAAATTATTTATTATGCACCATACTCATGTAAGTAAGGGTTGAGGAGAGGTGTTGTGTATATGCATTATTTTCCCTTGCACACATACTTATTTTCCCTTGCATGCATGAGATAGTTCACTCAACTTTGCATGCATGAGCTAGTTAACTCCACTTTGCATGAATAAATTAGTTCACTTTAGTTTTTATGCATGAGTCAATTTACTCTACTATTCACCCATGATCTAGTGATGTTCACTTTACATGCATGAGATATTTTACTCTAATTTAAATGCATAGGATAATTCACTCTAGTTTGCATGCATGCTAGTTTACTCTACTTTGCATGCATAATATAGTTCACTCCACTTTTGATACATGAGCTACTTCAATCCACTTTACATGCATGATCTATTTCACTCTACTTTGCAAGCATGAGATAGTTCACTCCACTTTTCATGTAGTTAAGCAATCATACTTGCATGACTAACTCTTATAAATTGCATTAAATTTCATTGTATTGTAATCAGGATTATTAACTCATCCTTGGATGATTATTATTGTTTCAAAGGTTAATGAGAATTATATTTCTCTATTATTCTCTTCTTTTTTATTCTTATAAATTTATATTGTATCACTTTTCTATTAGATTCTAGATCTTGTATGTTTACAACAATTTTTACATCGGTAAAAGAGTATATAACCCACTATTTTGGCTTCTCCCATTGGACAATTGACAAATTATACAACACTTAACAAACTTCTTGACATATTTATTGATAATCAGCAAAACCCTTTCATCCACCAATTTCTAGGTTGTTTCCACTTCAAAATTCCCAACTAAACCTCTGTTATGTAGCTTTGGAATGAGGTTTAGTCTCAAAGAACTATGTGGAATACACAATTGTTTATGGTTGAACAAGAATTCATGTTGGATGTGGAAATCCAAATATGGTGTCCTATCCATACTCCATGGTACTTTGTACACTTTTTATGCCTTTTCAAAATACATTTCTTCTACATATAACTCCTTCATGTTGTCCAAACTAACAAATTAAACATCTATGGTATTTAACAACATTAACCTCCATCTTAATGCATCAACAACCTTATTATATTTTTTAGACGTATGTTTTCTTTGTAAGTAAGAGTTTCTATTCAAATATCAACATAATGTACATACACTCAAATTCCTCAGGATGCTCAGGCCACCATAATGGTCATCAAATATGTCCCAAAAAAACATATATCTTTCAACCTATCCATGAAGGGAAACCATTCTAGAATTCAGAAAAGGACGATGCCAAGTTGAAATTGGAATTAGTAGCAAGAAGTATGAGAAACTATAAGAAAAGGGTTGTAAACAAATGAGAAACATAAACATATTTAGTGGAACCAAGACAAAAACAACTAGATCCTGACAATCTAAAACAAATCTATTCTCGATCATTGGAATGAGGCACCTGAGGAGAATACATAGAGGTCCCCACCTTATTTCCCACATCCTAAGCAGGTTGTAGAGTCCCAACTGACGAGCCACCATCACACACCAATTAGAGAGAGCCACCATTCTGGTTTACCAACTAGGAGATGAATGTTTTCCATAAGAAGCAACTTTTTTGGATCCTCCAAAGCTTCCAATTGTTGTTTTAAATTCCTTTAATCCCGATACTTTAACAACATATCATAGGCTACCTTTTTTGGGGTATTCCAATATAGCTTCAGTGTTTTGTAAAAATTTGAATCCATATTCTGAGAGAAATTGAGATCATGAATTATATATCCCACATGTACGTCCACTCCCTCATCTCCCTGGTAGGCCCTCATGATTTTAATATCCTCTTCCATATGTGGAATGGCTTGTTTTTCCTCTAAAGAGACTGAGTTCCTATAGTATTCAGATACCTCCTCCATCATAAGGGTTTCCCTAGTCTTATGAAAAAGAATCTTGTCTCAAAAAACACAAGGATCCTTCTAAACTATGAGAAGAATGAAGTGTCTCTCACTAGTAGAAACCAAGATGTGATTAGAGAAAAATTACAAATTCAACTAGAGACAGATCTTGAACCAGATATAAAGGTAGAAATAAACAGTAAACAATTCCCAAGTCATGCTTATTAGTTTAACAATTTTCATGACAGGGAGATCCAAGAGTATAGACATTCGAAATGCACACACTGCCATAAATGGAAACTTAGTCATGGTCTATTTCAAGCATGTCCCACCTATACTTGCCCATTTTTTAATATAAATTTGAGTGGATCAAACCTGGATTGGACATGATTTCTCACAAGTGGAGGATGTATGCCTAATGAGATAGGGCATTGATCGACACCTCCAACCACAATAACATCCTCTTGTCCATGTGGCACCTAATCTAGGGTTTCTAGAAATATGTTTTAAAACAAAGGAGAAACTCTATAAAAACTCCACCCATTTCAAATTTTTCTAATTCATATTACATTGATGTTTTATGTAATGCAATGCCTTATGATATATAAAAAACAAAATTTCCTTCCATAGTGAATAGTGTCTCCATTTATTCAAGTCTTGAACAATGGCATAGAATTATTGATCATAAACATAGTAGTTTTTATTAGTGTCATTTGAATAATCAGTAAAGAATTCTATTGCATTATCATATTGAATCAAGACCACTGTGTAGAAATTAAATGACAAAATCAACTTGCACAAATTCTGTCATACACTTAGCAACCTAGAGATAATTGTCATAAATTAACTTTAATATGTATAAACCCACATCCAAAAAATGTCATAAGAATGAATACACATTTCCAAGAACTTTTGCAGCAGAATAAGCACAGTGAACAAAAATCACACATCCATGTAATACTCAAAAATTTAGGCAACCTGCCAGGGAAAACCCCAATGTGGGGAAACCCTAAGAGATAGAGAGAGATTTTATTACCTTCAGAAAAGCTATATTAGCAACAAAATTACATTTTGTAGCAAGACAAATCCACTTAAAACACCCAAAAATTACCCCCACAAATTATTCCTTGGAAAACATGCCAATTTCGTACTATTGTGCGACCCACCCAGAAGACAATGCTTTGGAAAATGTTCCCACATCCTTCTTTACGACCTACTCTGTATGACCCTAATGTAGTAAAAACCCCTTAGAACAACCTTGAAATTCCTTTCTCCAATGCCTCAAAATTCATGCCCTCTTTCCCTTGTTGTATGGGTCTGTAGAGTATGACCTCCAACAATAGAAAAAAATATCAGCACACTCACACATAAATTTACCTTGGTAATTTTTCCCAATCTCCCTTGGGAAATCCACCCTCCTTGCTACTATTTCCTCTCCTCCTCAAATCTCTCTTGGAAATTTGTCAATATCCTCTTCTCATTGTGTCTTACACACTACCCAATGCATTCTCTTATAATTCGAAAATGACCTTTCACCTTCCAAGTGTATTTTCACCTTCCCCGTCCCTACATCCAAAGTCCAAGATATGATCTTTCCTTTATATGATCAAGGGACATGATTCATTCCCTCCAAAACAAGTCACTTAAAATATTAAAGTACAATTTCAATTTATAACATAAGTTCATTTTATGAAATAAAGTCACTTTAATATTAGAAGGTACACTTTATTAAAAAGTCACTTTAATAAAAAAACCACTTTATTACAACTTTAGAAAAACCCTTTACAAAGTCAAGTCTCTAATAGTGAAAATATAAGGCTACTTCTGGATACAGGAAAAAACATGTGGAGTACCTCCCGAGCTACAAAAGTTAACACTCCCTCTTAGCGAGGGATGTACTCATTGCCATCACCATCATCTGATCCCATCAAATTGTTCATAGTAAGAGCTCCCTCTGAACCTGGAGCCAACCTCAACACCTACACAGAACTAGAACCAAAATAACTTCTCCTCACATCTACCCTGAACCCTGATATCCTAGTAGAATCCACTCCACCCTGAGCATCGGTTCAATCACACCAGCTGAGCCTCCTACCATTGCTCAGAAGAGACTCCCTCTCCTATTTCAAAATGAAAGATTGAATCCTTGGTCCCTCCGCAGTATCAAGAGCCTAATACTCCTCCTCTGATGCTAAATAATAACCTGAAGGTTGTCCTCGAAACATATACAACATGTCCACCTGATCACTAATCACATGTTGTTCAACCAGGTCCACTCCCTCCCTCTAGATAAATACATGTCCCCTCTTGAAAAATGTACAATATCCAACATCCTCCAAGGTGAACACTGAGATCAAGTTAACCCTAAACCCTGGAACAAAGAGAAATCCATCAAGATCAAAGATTCCCCCATACTCAAGTCAGAATATAACCCTTCCAACTCCACATACATCTCATGCCATACCTCCTTGACTCTCCACCAACCAATCAGGACTGTTGAGGAAAAGGTATGAATTACCCTACTCAATCATTTTCAGATCCTACCTAGCTAGGAAAAGATAGTTGGGAATGTCACCCGGGGGTTTATAGCCTCAAAATATTCCCTGAATCCGCAAGTAATAATTGCAAGGACTGAGGCTCATTGATAGTCTAAATTGATACAAAAATAAAATAAAAAAACATATAGAATATACAGATATTTGTGATTAAGTAAACATGGAGATCATAAGCAAAATGTAACCAAGTCAAAAATACACATATATGAGACAGAATAACAATCTAATTTTATTTCACTTTGAGGGTAACATCCCTCTCTTGTGCACTAAACAAACTTATTCTTTGAGGACACTTGATCGCAAGTGATCTAGATTATTATGCTATTAAAACATTTGATTTTGATTATGAGGCGTTATGGGTGATGTCATGTTGTTTTGTTGCATTGACATAGACATGTGCTATTGACTCGGTTTTATTGAGTGTGCAGGATTTCAGACCTCGAGGATGTAGAGGAATCGATGGAACCCCTTGGGCTCTGGATTGAGTCAGGGAGTGAACTAATGGGGTTTGATTGTTTTATATGTGATATTAGTGCATCTAATTAGATGATATGATATGGATATATTTCTGACATGATTCGTTGATGATGCAAGTTGATGATAGCTTTCCCACTAGACTCACATGTGGAGTAGAGGGGTCATGCTCAACTACCAGAGATGTTGAGGGAGAGGTGTGGACAACAACCCTGCCACAACCTACTAGCACTGCTATCGTGGCTCGAGCTCTAGGTTAACAATTACCTAGTTCGAGAGGACCCACGATGCCATCAGGGAAGACTGCGATAATCACTCACGATGATTCTAAGGGGTGCACAATAAGGAAGGGGCCTTATTCCTTAGAGGCCCTTAGTCTCCCACAATATCACCTGGCAGAGTGTTGACTCCAGGGGTTATTGATGTCTACCAAGTCAATAAAGAGGTGAGTGGCACCCTTGGAGCATGTGGTGCGTTCTAAAGGGCACATTGCGCAAGGGAAACAGATGAGGCGAGTGACACCCTTGGAGCATGTGGTGCGTCCTGAAGGGCATGTCGCGCAAGGGAAATAAATGAGCCGAGTGGCACCCTTGGAGCTCCTAGTGCATCCTAAAGGGCCTATCACATTGTTAATGATAAATGAATGAACCTAGATGGCCTTAGGACTAATAAAGTGATAAGAAAATTTAAAAAACAATTACCTAATATACTGTCGCCCAGCACGAAAATTAAAATCTAGGTCTAAATTATACTAGTGGTAGAATTTTCTCTATCCTTTAACAAAATATATATATATAAATATATATAATTATAAAAACAAAATTAAAATAAGTAATTGTTTTATTATATTATGATAAATTAAAGTTTATTAATTAAAAATGGAAAAGGGAAAAAGTTAATTTCTACACCTACCGATTTGAGTTCTAGATAAAAGGGGAAAGAGAGAAATCTAAAATATTAGGAAACTAGGAAAAGAGGGAAATCTAAAATAATTAGGAAACTAGGAAAAGAGGGAAACATAAAAATAAAAGGGAAACACAAGGGAAAAAGAAGAAAGTCAAACTTAGTAAGGTATCTACCATTTAAGAACTTTCTAATTTTAAAATGATCTACTAAATTAATAATAGGGAAAGTAATTAAAACATGTAAGAGAATTTGGGTACACCTAGAAGCGATTCTAGGAGTTACTCTAGGTGGGTGAGGGAAATAAGGGTAATAAATTAATTAAAGAAATTAATTTTTGGAGGAATGAAGGGGATGGGTGAAACTTGTACGAGGAGGATTTTTAGGAATTAATTTTTAAACATTAATTTAAATGGGATTTTGGGAAGGTAAAGGGGTTCGAAACTCTATATAATGGAGGGAGGAGAAGTATGAAGGATCTCTTATGTTCGCATAACGTTACGCTGCATAAATATCTACTTGATTGACTTAGCTTGTGGGAGTTGGGAGACCTAGCTCGATAAGGAGTGGTAGTTTGACCTTGTGAGGTGAGCTGGGAGCTAGCTGATTCTCTTGTTAGTGTGTGTGGCCCCTTTGCGGCTTGGGGGGATAAGGAGGAATATGAGTACCCCTAGCATTGGCTAGGAGGTATCGGTGAAGTCTCATCGGTTGGTAAGCAGGATTTGCATGGAGCGCGCGAGACATCAACTCAGAGCGAACGATCAGGCAATGATATGCTTTCTTCATTTTGCATGATAGATTGTAGTATTATTTATGCTTGGGATCTGCATGTTTAATTGGGTAAGGAAATTGATTTTCTAGGTTGATGACTAAATTTTTCCATAGCTTGCTCGATGATTGATTTGTTGGACACACCTACCACACTTAGAGCGGGGGTGAATGAGTGTGGGGATCTTTTTCCCAAAACTTCCCTCTTACACAAAACTCATTAGTTAGAATTTAACATTTACTCACTACTCATTGCTGTCATTAATAATCAGTTAGATGTGAATACATATCAACAACATATATCAACAATATATCATCAACAAATCATCTCCACAAGGAACACAAGGAACACAAGATGTATGAACAATTTTTCTTTTTATTATGGACTTCAATCCGGGGTTTTTCAGCAACAACTGAATATAGTACAACTCTACAAGAGCACCAACTCTATATGAAAGACTCAGCTTACATTCTTAGCACCAACTAAGATAGGCAACATTCCTCAACAGATATCAATCTGTACCATAAACAAGAGCATCAACCATGCACCAACCTGTGCCAAACAACCTGTA
>SNQJ01S0002202.1:0-10347 GCA_010110895.2 Picea sitchensis
ACAACACTACTCCAGTTTAAGTATCAAACCCTAACCCTAATGCACCTTCTTTTCATAGATAGATGAGTTGAGTTAAGTGTGCCTTTATTAGAGATGAACCAATGCATATAGGCATGCATCATTATATATATTTGTGCCCTTTCTAAGATTGATAATCCACATGCATGAG
Organism: Picea sitchensis; assembly: GCA_010110895.2. Taxonomy (NCBI): domain Eukaryota; kingdom Viridiplantae; phylum Streptophyta; class Pinopsida; order Pinales; family Pinaceae; genus Picea; species Picea sitchensis. The sequence continues at coordinate 170 of SNQJ01S0002202.1, forward strand.
CACCTAGTCTAACTAGGAAATTGTGCCTTCGAACTAGTTGTCCATGCATGCACCCTCTATCTCTCTCTTCTCCATAAATGTCCCTACACCCTTGTTAATGTTGTGTATGAAATTGTTGAAGCAAGGTGTACTGATGTTGTTGTTTACTATGTTGGAAGAGAAAGGTGCCATAGTTGGAACAAATTTTTAGCTACACATGGATAAAAAATAACACTCTCTCTTAGTGAGGAAGGTGCTCTCCACTAGTCCAAGCTTCTCCTTGAACATCTTGAACTTCCTTTTTTCTAGGGGTTGGTCAAGATATTTGCAATTTGTTGATTTGTAGGAATGTATTGAAGAACTATTGTCCTCTTCTAGACCTTGTTACTGATGAAGTGGTACTTGATCTCAATTTGCTTGGATTGATCATGAAACATTGGATTCTCAAAGAGTTTGGTGACAATTTTGATTGTTGTAGTGAATCATTGTAGTGTCCAAACTCTAATCTGTCGACTCTATTGATAACTTGTGAAGCGAGATGGATTCACAACTAGTAGAGTTGGCTTCCATTTACTCTTCCTTTACTGAGCTAAGTGCCACTAAATCCTACCTCTTACTAAACTAGGAAATGATATTTGAACCCAAACTAAAGCAACACACATAAGTTCTTCTCTTGTCACTAACACTACCTGACCAATCTAAATCGATAAACCCATCATAACACTAACTCTCCATCACCAACATACCTTAGACCTAAAGGCATTGTGCCCTTAAATTATCATAGCCATGTTTTGTACCAACCCAATGAACCCGTGTGGGTTCCACCATATATTGGCTCAAGGTGTTGATTGCAAAACAAATATCAAGTCTGGTATTTACTAATATATTAGGGAACTTATCAATTGCTTGTACATCGATGAATCGATCAAATTTGAATATGAGTCGATAAATAAATTCAAATTTGCTACCATAGGATTAGCCATGGGATTACAGTCCATCATCTGAGTCACCTATACTTTGCCACACCTTTAGACCCAAGAAATTGTGCATCAAGTCAATTTCCTTCATATCAAATTCTCTAGCCAACTCTTCCTTGAACCATGCTATGAGTTTATCTAAAATTCTTGTAAGTAAAAGATGGTCTACATGTAGGGATACAAAATAGTAAATATTGGAATCTCCATATGTTTTAGTGAAACCCAAACCAAAAAAATACTCATTGATCCTGGAGTACTATGCATGTGGTTCTTGCTTCAACCCATAAAGTGTCGTCTTCAACTTGTAAACATGGGTCTCACACCCATGCACCTTAAAGCCTCTTTGTTGATTTATATACACCTCCTAATCAATTAGACCATTAAGAAATGTTGTCTTTACATACATTTGATATAAATTCCAACCAAAGACTAATGCTAAATACATAATGAATCTGATGGATGTATACCTATACCTGGAAACAGGGGAAAAAGTATCCTCATAGTCAATTTCCTTCGAGGGAATCCTCTAGATACAAATTGAGCTTTGAACTTCTCTATGTTTCCATCTACTAAATGCTTAACCATTTCCAACAACATGGAGTCAATCATTGACTTCCTCTTTGGTCTAGGAGCCATCTCCCACACATCATTCTTCATGATGGAGTTTTACTCGTCCATCATGGCATCCTATCAAACTTGTTGACAAGAAATCAGTTCCACATAATTTGGAAACTTCTTGGGAGGATGACTTACTCATAATGAAGTCTCAAAAGCTCCAACTTGCTCCTATGCATGCTATAATGTTTGGGGAAACCACCTAATATCTCTTGTTGAATTAGAGGGTAAAGAGGCATCCCCTACACCTTAAAAAACTTGTTGATATTTCAATCCCATTTCTTTGGAACATGTGGATCAACCTTTGGGGAAGCAAGCTCCTCCCCCTCCTTATTTTCTGTTGGAATGTTCCTAAGACTTGGAGGACTCTACATCCTCATCAAACTTGATATCTCTATTCACAACTATCTTTCGATAAGATGGAATGTAGACTCTGCAAGATTTATAGGTCTAATTGTGACCCACAAAAATACCCTTCAAACTAGAAGGTTCCAACTTAGTCCTTTTCTCTTTAGGAATATGCATATAGATAGGACAACCGAAAACATGAAGTTGTGTTATTTGAGGCTTCTCATATGTGCATGCCTCCTCTAGTGTCTTTTCCTTCAAAACTTTGTGAGGACACCTATTCAAAATATAGTTGACTTTAAGACATGCTTCTAAGAGACACATGGGTAGATCTAGATCATGAATCATAGCTTTAGTCATCTCTATGATGGACCTATTCTTCCTCTTTGCAATCTCCATTCACTATAATCTCCCTCTTGATTCTTGCTTGATTGAAAAAGATGTTAAACTCCTTAGAGGTATACTCCCCTCCATTATTAGATTTCAATGCCTCAATATTCTTTCTTGTCTGATGTTTTACAAGAGATTTAAACTCTTGAAACTTCTCGAAGACATAACCCCTGGTTTTCATGAAGTAAATCTAGGACTTCTTAGAGGAATTATCAATAAATGAAACTCAATAAGTGTTACCTGATAAGGAAGCTAAAGTCACAGGTCCACATACATATGAGTGGATTAGGTCAAGAATCTCTCTTGACCTACAATTTTTGTTAGGAAAATCAACATTTGCATGCTTGTCGAGCATGCAATTGTTGCATGCTCGTTTCTTCTGAACCTTGAAATCTAGAAATCCCTACACCATGTCATTCAATATCAACAAGGCTCCATGGTGCAACTGACCCAACATCTTAGGCCAAAGTTGGAACAAATTGTCATTGTCATGCACTGAGGTTCTCACAAGATCTCCTTGCAACCTTTATCGACCACCCTCTTGAATGCCTTTGGCTAAAACCCAACCAGGATTTGGGCATTTCTTCTTAATGAGGACTTGTTGATCATCAAACTCAATAATATATCCTAGGCTTTTCATCACTCACACTAAAATGAGATTCTTAGTTAAATATGTACATATAAAACTCGACTGATCTCAAGGATATCAGTTGATGGCATTTGGAATGAGGCAGATGAAACTTCTTCTACTAGATATGTTGCATCACCACCAAGCTTCACTTGTATGCATGCCTCCTACTCCTACATTTTGTTGAAGTCCTTGTTGTTATAGGTTATGTGTTTGGATGCAACTATTAACATACCATTTGACACCAGACATGGTGTTGGATGAAATGCATGAGACCATGGAGAAGTGTGTCTCAAGCATGGATGAAAGCTCATCCACTCCAACAGATGCTTCTGCATTCCATGCAAACTACGTCTTCTCGCCCTTCCCCTTATTCTCATGACGTTGAGAAACATGGTGGTCAAATTTATGATACTTAAAACACTTGATGTGGCTCAAGTCCTTCTTACCCTAATTATAGGAACTTGAATCTTCTTTCTTTCCTGTTTGGCCCTTCTTTGGTCATCCTTTCTTACTTCCCTTCTTCATTTTGCTAGTGAGCAATAGATTTTTCTCTTCCTCCTCTATACCTGCAACACTCTTTAGTGGACCTCCTGGATGAATTCCTCCCATGAATTTTTAAAGGTGGGAATCTTATCTCAGGTACAAACCCCCTAGACAAAAGGTTGTCAAGAAGATGCAAACCCAATAGAGGCTATGGGTACTAACTCTTCATTCTTGACCTCTTCTTCAATTGCTACAAGTTAATCACAGAGTTCAATAATCTTTATCAAGTAAGTGGATGTGCAATCTGTCTTTCTTATTTATGTGGCTCTAAACATATTTCTCAGAAGCATCTTTTGATTGATGTTCTCACTTTGATATAGTTTGACTAGAGAATCAAACAACTCCTTACCCATGGTCTTCACGGTGATGTGAGGGATCAAGTGATCCTTCATGAAGTCAAGGATGACTCGCTTCGTCTTAGACATCTTCTTTTTATATTTTTCTAACTGCATGGAATCAATATTCTCTACAACCTTAGTCTCCACAAAATCGCAAAGATCATGCTCCTTCATTCCTAACACTTCCACGAGACAAATTTGGAGGGACCTTAAAATATGTATTTGTATCTAAGATTGAATGTAGTCATATTTCTACTACGATAACACACTATTAGACGAAACACATCGATAACATAAAGACAACCTATCACAGGTCCACAATGTGTTTCTCAAGCACAAATCTTGGGCATCTCACCCCCGGAACCTTTCGACAACTCCCTATCTATTAGGCGGAAATATTGTCGTTTAATTCTGTTGTAGTACTTTCCCAACTATTTAATTTGTCAATCCGAGGTTCGTAGGCTTACGAAGCACACGCACTATATATGAAGGACTGAAGTAGAAGTAATCTAATCTAAATTGCTGAAATGAAATTAATCTAGGAAAGCATTGAAAGACTAACTAGGAAAGCAGGAAATTAATCTAGGAAAGCAATACAACATGTGAAGAGTTGAATGACAAAAGACATATGTGAGCTCACACAATAATGTTATCTCAAATTACATTACAAGAATCAAATGACAAATCATGAAAGAATACAAATCAAAGATAAGAATCCCCTTCTAAGACTTCAAGCTAATCTAAGTCTAATCTCTCATCTCTCACTCTCTAAATGAAGAGAGAACATTATCTTTTATACATGAGAGTCTTGAATATAAGATAAGAGTCTCATAATTACAGATCCACTATTCTCTCAACCACTTTCCTATTATTACAAGATATGATTCCTTCAAATCCTCCACACATCTCTCACAAATCTTGGATAAGATATTCCATCAAAATATTCATGATCTTCTCCTTTGAATATGCTTGAATGATTGTCCCAAATATTCTTCAAATCTTCAAAGCTTGAAGATGAAATTCGAATTTGAGGTTAGGTGGTAATATTTGACTTTGTTGAAATCTTCAAATATACCTATACACATCATAAAACTCATCCAACCTTGAGATATAATGAAAATATGTTAATTTTCTAATATTTAATCATAAATTCACTTATAATACTTAAAATGAATAAAGTGGAAAATAATAAGGTGAAACCCAATGTAATTATGGAAATGATATGATAAAGGGTTTATTAGGAATATGAAATGTAAGGAATGGTGAAGGGAAAAAAAGATATAAATGTGACATTTCTGAGTCCTAACACTATCCAAGGTAGAAGCCCTATTATCCATCCATGGATTCCTAAAAGGTTTTAGTAATTATGCTCTGATACCATGTCAAAAATAAGACCATGTTAAGCATATTTTCAACTTAGGAATCCAACCTAAAACCCTATATAGTTAAAATTGAAAACACCAATCAAAATTATGGTTATAGTACATCAACCTATATACCACATACCACTCATAATATGAACAACAAATATGCAAATCTGAAATCTCAAAGCAATTTTTATATTAAATTTGAAAACAATAAACTAAACAATGCTATAGCTCAAAAAATCAAGATCTTTAACCACCAGAGTGGTATGCTCTACTTCTCCTTCTTAAAATAAGAAGAGAAAGTAAACTAAACAATGATATAGCTCAAAAACCCAAGCTCTTTAACCACCACAAAATCAATCTCTTTAACCACCACAGTGGTGTGCTCCACTTCTCCTTTATAAAATAAGAAGAAGAGAAATTAAACTAAACAATGTTGTAGCTCAAAAACCCAAGATCTTTAACCACCACAATGGTTCTCTCTACGTCTCCTTTATAAAATAGGAAGAAGATAAGGTACAATGAATTTGGACACATGCACAACAATGTGCTAACTAAAAGTATCAAACCCTAATCCTAATGCATCTTCCTTTCACAAATAGATGAGCCAAATAAAGTGTGCCTCTATTGAAGATGAATTGATCTTCCTTTCATGAATAGATGAGCCAAATAAAGTGTGCCTCTATTGAATATGAATTGAGGCATGTGAAGAATGCATCCTCCAAGACACTGGTTCGAAATGGACAAAATCTTGGCTCGAAGGTTTGCTCCCTTTAATTTCTCTGTTGTTCCTAGTTTTCCCAATGTTGTTCCTACTCCAAATGAATGGGGTGATTATTTTCCCATATTGAGAGAGCGTAAAGAGGACAACCCTGCTCAGCATCTCCGTGATTTTCATGAACTCATGCATTAATGGGAGATACATCATGAAGATGTATTAATGAAGATGTTCATGTTCTTATTAGTAGGAGATGCTCGTCAATGGTATCACTCCTTACCCCCTGACAGCATCTCCTCCCTAGGATAATTTCATGCATCTTTCAATAAACATTGTCAAAAGTTTTATTCCTCTGAGTTTATTTTTCATAATTGTTGTGAGGAGTATGAGGACAATGATCAAGATATGGTTATTTCTATTGAAGACTGTGAAGATGATCGAGATGCTTTGGGTGAGCTGGTGGGACTGGTAAGATCATTTTCGGAAGAAATAGAAGAAGTAAGGGCAGATCATGCTTGTTGCTCTTATAAATATGAAGAGGATATTCCGGTCCTCAAAACAGATGTTCTTGGCAGCCCTACTTATGACGAATAAGTGATTTTGGATATTGGTCAAGAAAAAACAACTTGCGATGAATATCCCAGCGAAGATGACGAAGAGAAGATCTCTCCAATGGTTCTTGTTTATTATGATTTTGAATTTGATCCTTGGGAGAGCCATGAAGGAGAAAAGGAGGAGCTAAATGCACAGTTTATCTCATGTTCAGAGCCTATAAACGAGCAAATATCACCTGGTACCAGCCATCTTGTGTATGACAGCTATGAATCAAATTCTGAGCTGAATATGAAGGATTTCCAAGAGCATGCAACAAAACATTTTCCTTTATACATTAAAGGAAAACATTGTGTGGAAATCAGTCATCCTGGGCCTGCAGAAGACCAAGAGCAGAGATTTCCCATGGGTCATGTTTATGATGATTATGACTCTGACCCTTGGGAGATCCATGAAAAAGAAGAGGGACAACCAAATGAGTAGTTTATATCCTGCCCTGAGACTGTGAATGAGAAACCATCACCTGGGATCAGTCAGCCTGCATCAGTCGTTCACTCACCCATGCTTGCCAGAGACATTCAGCCGTGTGTGAACAACTGTAGGACAGAGCATGTTTTATGCTACTAGCCTAGTAAATTTTGTCACTCATCCTATGAGCCTGTAGGGGAATACATGGAGTTGATTTTCCTCCAAGTCTTACCCCAAGTCTTATCCCACCATGTCTTATCCCTCCAAGTCTTATCCCACCATTGCCATCTGGAGGAAAGATAAAGGATGTAATCGTTCTTCTATAGCGATTGCATCATCTATTATCAATCACTGACAGAGTAAAAGAGTTTCAAGTTAGGAAGTTACTTGAATGGCTATGGTGGAAGTTTGCTTTCACCTAGCACTTTGTAAAGATCAGTTAGTATGGGATTGTGCATAAATAAGCTCCTTTTGGAGCCCATGTGTTTGTTTTTGTTTTTAGTAGGAGTAGTGTGTACATATTTCCCTGTTTTCACCAGTGAAAGTTTTGAGCTAGACTCCATAGCCCAATGCATAAGGCGACTAGAATTGCTTGTTCTTGGCAGCTCTCAGGGAGCATGTCATCCCCTGTAGAGCCAAATGTTATCACATATACTTTTCAAGGGCAGCAGGTTGTCCAAGTTCGTGGCCTGCACAAGAAGCATCAAAACGCAACGTTTAGAGAAAAATATTTGAAGTGCCGAAGTGCCCGAAATCCCGAAGTGGTCGAAGTCCCGAAGAGGATCTCGACCATCTGATTCGAAAAGAGAAGATCTGATCCATTGCTATGAAGAGGGAAGATTTGAGTTGTTGATCGTAAATCCTCGCCCAAGATCACAAGATCGACAGCCACAGTCCATTGTGGGGACGCGACGTGCTCGGGCGATAATTTTCTTGAGCGGTCCTGCAATTGAAACTGTGGTTTGGAAAAAGTAATACGCGACAAAAGTTGGTGGATTGCGGGCTCAAAAGCGATGTGAACCCAAACCACCTTTGAGTGGCCCCAAAATCACGTGTTTATATAGCGTCCTATCTAAGAGCAGTGTGTGGTCGCCCCCTTGGCAATAAGCCGCATTTCAATCCCGATGCATGTATTTAATGAAAGTGGGAGAGGTGGTTGAAAACTTGTCTCACCACATAAATGGAAATCCAGGTCAGACTGTCAGCAAGTCAGTTCTTCTGTGGGTTCCTATTGAAACATGATTATGTATGACAGAAGCTCACGTCTTACAGAAGACTGCATGTGCAGTCTGCTAGAGAGCATGCAGACATAAAGCCTTGAATGCAAAGACTCAGGCATGCCTCTGCTGGCAATGGTGAATTGTTTTGAGTATATAGGAGTCGATTTAATATTTTGTTATGGTGGACGGTTGAGCTAGGATCCCGCATTGTAAAGCTTAGATGAAAGCTCTGGTTATCTGTTATGTAATAGGATTTGAGATTTCATGTTTAATATAAGTCATCTTCTTTCCATCTCTCTGTAAAAGCTGTGTTAGAATACTCGGGCATGGAGGATCCAGTTGAGGATCATATGTTGTTGTTATGAAGGTTTGATTTCAACAGTATTGTGACTAGTTTTAATTAGTTCATTTTGTTATATTTTTCCCTCTCACACTGAAGAGCTCGAGCATGGATGATCCAGTCGAGTTTTTGTAGCTGCATCGTGATGTATGTTTGATCATTATGTTGTTATGACTGTGTTGCTTAAATATACTTCAGTGTCTGAAACTTTGAATCCAAGAAGATATTGTGTTTGAGTTTTTCCTCCTTAGGCTGCTGGAAGACTTGATGTCCATAGTAGAACTCTACATTCTCCTCACCAAGTCTTCCTTCTATTCACCTTTAATCCAACTTTCTGAATGAAGTTGATCAAGACCTCACTTGCATGTGCATACCAGTCTAGTTTTTTGAGTTAAAGCGATATCATCTTGAGTCTGCACCCATTTGACCTCTTTAAAATTATTTGTGACACACAAACTGATGGGTACTGGGCTTACTCTCTCTGCAATCGGAGGGTGACTTCTAGTCCTAACAGAATGAATGCCCATCAAAATCATTCAGCATCACACTAATGTAAAATCATTTTATACGGAAATAATTCAATATTTCATATAATTGTTTGATATAATAAGCCTAAATTCATTTTGATTTAAGTTTACCAAACATAAAAAGGATTAAATTTGTAAAAGTAAATCTCTTGGACAAAATTGCATTTTAAATTTTAATCTCAAACAAATTATTACTATTATTCCATGTATTTATTAATCACCAACACATTTTTGCCTTCATTTCCATGCGAAGAGAGTGGAATCAATAATAATGGAATAGTTGTAGAGAACAAAACTCTTTGTGTGGAATATACGTTGTTTACCACTCCACACAAAACACCCCATAGTCTCCCCATCTCACTTGTAGTTATGATGTGCTTGTTTGCTAGTTTGTCGTCATTTGTAGTAGGCTAACTGGGGAGCAAACAGATCCATTTTTCAGGTAAAAAAAAATGGGTCTGAATCTAACCAGATTTTCAGGGGTAATCTGAATTTTGCATGGATAAAAGTTTCATCAAAACTTATCCCAAGGGTTTTGCCCCATTTTAAACCAACTCGGATGCTCAGAAAATTGATCAAAATTCTGGATTGATCACAAATTTAAAAGCAGGCCATTGGAGGACATGTTGGAAAGGTAACTTGGGAGGGAAGATTGTTCCCTAGTTATCCCACTCTGTCATTAAGTTCCTTCTATGTGAACACAAAAACAACAGTTGACAGATGCACGTGAAATTAATACAACTTGATTTGAGAGATGCACAGATGCAAGTGGAAAGGCCACATAGACTATTTTTGGAAATGAAATAATAGATAAATAGTTATATATTGTAATTAAAAATCACATTTTCATTTTTTAATCTTGCAATACATTTATTTTCTTTNTGATCACAAATTTAAAAGCAGGCCATTGGAGGACATGTTGGAAAGGTAACTTGGGAGGGAAGATTGTTCCCTAGTTATCCCACTCTGTCATTAAGTTCCTTCTATGTGAACACAAAAACAACAGTTGACAGATGCACGTGAAAATAATACAACTTGATTTGAGAGATGCACAGATGCAAGTGGAAAGGCCACATAGACTATTTTTGGAAATGAAATAATAGATAAATAGTTATATATTGTAATTAAAAATCATATTTTCATTTTTTAATCTTGCAATACATTT